>JACRUU010000026.1:287500-340000 GCA_030449085.1 Kryptopterus vitreolus | reverse complement strand
TGCACGTGTAGAAGACGTTAGCTTTTCCGAGGACGTTTTCAGGATTTTTTTCCGAAGGTTACGCAAGCAATCCCGAGTATCCTGTGGCACCCATCTTTTCTCACCCAGGTCACTTTGAAAACCAATGATCAGTGTAAATTTCAGAGAACTTCCTTCACATTCGTGTATGTATTTATTTGCTGATGATTTTATTTCGGACACTAAACGGCCCTGAATATTTAGTTCCATCCTGTTGCCAAAAAGTTGGAAGGACACCATTGTGTTACATGCCCTTGTATGCTGTGAATTAAGTGGTCAAGCATGACATCGCCCCTGTGCACATCCATGGAGAACTTAATATCCTTCCCAGAACCCTGACCTCAACCCCACTGAACACCAGTGGGCACAAACCCCAGATCTGCTTGCTGAAGATCAGTGTCTATACCGCCACTCCCCATATAGTGCATCTATTCCAGTATAATGTGCAAAGTATGTGAACATCAGAGAAATTACACACACATATATATATATATATATATATAATGTATAGTAAGCAATTACAGGAATCTACATACATTCCCATGTAAAATCACACAGCTGTATCACATCAGGTACACATGATTAGTGAACACCATTGGTGAGATTGAAAGAGCATTTTGAGACCATCAGAAAGGAGACTTTAGCATCTTATTATCCTGCTAAAAATAAATCAGCTATTCCACTGTCTGGAAAACAGTCTACAAATGGAGGACATTCAACACAACTGCCAGCACACCCGAGTCTGGCCGTCCAAGAAAGTTCACCCTAAGAGCAACCAAGATGTTAAAAGTAGTCGCCAAGAACACTAAAATGTCATCACTGGACCTACGGTAGCTCCTTGCTGCAGTTGATGTGACAGTGCGTACCTCTACAGTCAGAAAGAGTCGAGTTTAACTTTAGATTTGTGCAAGGAGGAAACCTTTGCTCTTTAGGAAAAGCATAACGGGAAGACTGAAGTTTGCCAGAGAGAATGTAGACAAAGTCCTGGTCTTTGGAATGATGTTCTTCGGACACGAGTGTAAAATGGAATTATTCGGAGACGCCAACAAATTTTGCCCGAACCCAAATACAGCATTCCAGCAAAAACACCTCATAACAAATATGAAACATGGTGGTGGAAGCGTTCTGGTTTGGGGACTATACCACTTGAGGAACATGTGAGGAAAAAATGAAAGCTGCAACATGACAACGACATAAAACATACCAGTAAATTAGATTAGATGACTGTAATCTAAATCCACCAAGGCTTGGCTCAAAACTAAGAAATGAAGAGTCCTGGCATGGCCGAATCTTAATTCCATTGACATGCTGTCATGTGACTTGAAATGGGCTGTACATACAAGAAACCCTGCTGAAAGAATTCTGCATTGAGGAGTGGGACAAACGTTCCCCAGAGCGATGTTAGAGACTGATAAATGGCTGCAAGAAGTGTCTCACTGAAGTTTTTGCAGCCAAAGGGTTTTATCGCCTTACGATACGCTGACCGCCAATAACCCCCGGCCCCCCCCCCCCCGACTCTAGCTATTAGCGGGCAGGGTATCGTAAGGCGAGACATGTCCTTGCCTACCCATGAACCGTCAATAATACTGATCAGTAGTTTACTCTAATTTCTTAATGTAGCAAAATGTAGTACATAATTTAGCAGAACAGAGACATGAATATTACTGTATAAGCTATATGGTATATATGTATATGTATATGGCAGCAGGTGTGTGGAAGACGGCGCATACTCGGTTACGTTTGTCTGCTGCACAAAATTAAATTAATTTTACTATTTTGTCATATCACTATCGGGACTATCATAGAAGACGTGTGTGTTGTGTGTGTGTGTGTGTGTGTGTGTGTTGTGCATAGACAGTTATTATTTTGTGTTAATTTTTTCCTAGTTTCATGTACCCTGTTGGAGGGGGACTTGGACCACCACAAGGTAAGAGGATCATGTAGAGCTGCTTTCTTGGATCTAGGTTATTAATATTTGTTATACAATGCATATACATTTTTTTAGTTTATTTTACAATGAATGTGAATTCCTACATGCACACTTGCCTGATATTTTATTTTGTCACTGATAGATTGTTTTTGTCACTATGGTGTATATATATATATATATAGATATATATAATTATATATATATATATATATATATATATATATATATATATATATTATAGTTATATATTGTCAGGCATATTATTGTCATTATAATTAGCGCCATTAATAAGAGCTGTGATTATTGTCACTGTATTATGCACTGTATGATTCCTGTTAGGAATGATGCCCATGCAGCAACAGCAGCAGCAACAGGGATTCCCCATGGTCCCGGTCATGCAGCCCAACATGCAGGGCATGATGGGAATGAACTTTGGAGCCCAGATGCCAACCGGGCCGATGCCCATGCAGGTGATTATTAAGATGGGAATTTTATTAAATGAAAGTCTTAATGCACAGCAGCTACGGTGTGCTTTTAGCTTTAATTCTGTAAATGATGAATTAAAGTGATGTTCACATGCAGTGGGATGACACGGGGAGTATTTACTGCTGTCAAAATATTTTAATCCTCAGTAACATGGTTGACAGTCATAATATATTCAAACATAAGATGTTTTTATATTCACGCAAGCTTTTACACACACTGGTGAAATTTCCAGCACGATAAGTATGGATTAAGGATGTCTTGTGATAATGTAGTAAATTAATGAGGCCATCTTAGATCTTAGTACATAACATGACAGACAAAATGAAACTGAAATGATTATTGGGGTTGATGCAGAACAGTCCACATGATGTGCATTATTTTAATGTAACAGCACCTTCTGGAGTGTTTACCACGATTATAATATTTAATTTACCAATGCATGAATAGTGTGTGTTTATCGGTAGATTTAAGAAACATGAACAAGTTTCTTCCTATTCTCACCTGTTATAGCTGCAGTAAACATTCTCAAGTCAAAAAAAGGTTTTTATTCATTCATTCATTCATCTTCTACCGCTTTATCCGATCTTCCCTCGGGTCACGGGGAGTCTGTGCCTATCTCAGGCGTCTATGGGCATTAAGGCAGGATACACCCTGGATGGAATGCCAACCCATCACAGGGCACACACACACACACAAATTCACACTCACACACACATTCACACACTAGGGACAATTTTCAAATTAGGGAAAGTTTTTGGACCTGGGAGGAAACCGGAGAACCCAGAGAAAAACCCCTGAGGCACGGGGAGAACATGCACAAACTCCTCATTTCAACTATAGAGCTACCAAACACGGAGCTGAGGACCGTGATGCACACGATGAAGTGCATCGTGTGCAAACAGCACAAAACAAAACACACAACACGAGACAGTTCATGACAAGTACACAACACGAAATAACAACGACCCATAAAGACACGTAGTGTAAAATCAGCATGTAAACACTAAACAGTATATACAATAAACATGTAAATCCAGTAATAAAAGCCAGAAAGAACAGTCGAATGCTGCGTGGATGGTGTTCTGTTCCATTCTTTCTCTCCTTCACTCTGTCTCGCTATCAGAATGCAATGTTGTGTTATCACTGAGATACCAGTTAAAATACTCAGCAACCACATTCATTAAAATAACTTGAACAAAGGCTTAATGAATCTACTGTACACATCTCTTTGAGCTGATATTAAAGAGAATGATTAGACTTGTTAGAATGAGGGGATTTATATATGAGGGTGGATTTGGACTGTAATTAATATCCACTGTCGGTAACATTTATTTGAACAATAGCCTTGACATTTATATAACTGTAATAAATGGACATTTGCTGCCACCCATGGGTGTTGAGCCTGGTTCCACTTAAGTTCTTTTCCTTTTGCCATCTCAGGCTCGGTCCTTTTGCCATCAGTCACCACTGACTCGGTCATTAGAGGCAAACTCACAGTTATAAGAATAAAACCTATATATTCTTTTATTACCGCTTCTATAAGACAATGTCCTGTTTAAAAAGTGCTGTAGAAATAAAAAGGCGCTGACTTTGCCACATAATTCACGCTTTTATCCAATCAGATTTACAGGAATAAGAGAGTCTTCACATTGACTGTCTGTGTGCAGGGTGGCATGGCCATGGGGATGCAGACCCCTGGTATGCAGTTTATGGGTCAGCCCCAGTTCATGGGAATGAGAGGCGCGGGGCCACAGTACCCTGCCGACCTGCAGAAACAGATGGCCGAGGAGCACCAGTGAGTGTTTTCAGTGTCGCACCGCACACCGCTTGAAAGTGTTGCAGAGCTCCCTGCTCATTCTGGTTTCGGCTGAACATGTGTTCGTACAGAAAGCGCCTGGAGCAGCAGCAGCGCATGTTAGAGGAAGACCGAAAGCGGAGGCAGTTTGAAGAGCAGAAGCAGAAACTGCGTCTCCTGAGCAGCGTCAAACCTAAAGTGAGAGAAAGGTTCCATGACTGCGCAGGTTATTAAGAAGACGTAAACGTTAGTAGTTCTGCTTTAATGTTGTCATGTGCTGTACAGACGGGCGAGAAGAGTCGGGATGATGCGCTGGAAGCCATAAAAGGGAATTTAGACGGCTTCAGCAGAGATGCAAAGATGCATCCGACTCCGTCTTCTCAAGCCAAGAAACCAGGTATAGTTCTCACATGCTCTCCTCACCCTACGCCGATTACACCGGGCAACAAACGGATCCCTATTTCATATAACAGGGTAATGTCATTCTCTTTGTGTCGTGTCTCCATCATGAATCTGGATTTTCTGTTCTCTTATTCTCCCTGAAGTGTATACAACTTTTAGTTTATATCCGTACTAAATAGCTTGTTTCCACTTTGTCCTATATGTGATTATTTGTATATGAACACCCCTTTTTGTCACCTGTGCCACTGTAGCTCACCCATCAAACCCACCGCGTGTGCTGCGTGTTGTGCTGTATCACCATTGTGTTTGTTGTTTTCGCAGACTCATCGCCATCTCACTCCTCTGTCCCACCACACTCGCTCTCCCCTGCTCTCGCAGAGGATGATGACGAATTTAGCGACTTTATACAGGGCCCTGTCGAGGCCTCCTTTCCCACTTCTTCCCTCCCTTTGCCCTCCTCTTCCTCAGTTGCCAATAAGTCAGCTTTAGAGGCAGGAGCTGGGCAGCGGCCCTGTTCCAGCCCTCTCCCCTTTTCCCTCGCTCCCTCTCTGCCCACACTCACTGTCCCTCACCACTCTTCTGTCATCTCCAGCTCCCAATCTACATTCCAAGGTAACTGCTGTCTCATTCTCTCTCTCTCTCTCTCTCTCTCTCTCTCTCTCTCTTTTTTTTTTATATCACTCATTCTCATTCGTGTCTGAAATGTGACTGTTTTTTTCTTTTTTGGTTATGACCCATTTATATAGGAAATATTAAGATGTGACAATGACACACACATGATATCATGTATTGCTGTAGTGTTGTACCAGATGCGTGTGATGCACTCTTACTTTTTGTGTGCCTGACGCACTGTCAGGGCTGGGGGGGAGGAGTTCGAGACTTCAAACTCTCTCCAGGGGGGGGGGGGGGGGGGGTTGGGGTAGCTCAGTGGTCTAAGGCACCCAGTTACTGATCGGAAGGTCGGGGGTTCGAGCCCCAGGTATCACCAAGCTGCCACCCTTGGGTCCTTGAGCAAGGCCCTTAACCCTCTGTGCTCCAGGGGGCGCTGTATCATGGCTGACCCTGCGCTCTGACCTCAGCTTCCAAACAAGCAGGGCTATGTGAAGAAACCATTTCACTGTGCTGTAACGTACACGTGACAAATAAAGGCTCTTCTCTTCAACTCCAGTCAACAGCAGTGCACAGGAATGAATCTTGCTTACATCATGGATGTGGAAGAATATTAGAATAATAATAATAAACTTTTCAGATATTCTAAGATGGTATAATTCCGAGTACTTGCATAAAAGACACATTCAGCTCCACTTGTAACTCCAGCAGTTCCTCGCTCCGCTCTTCAGGCCCGTCTCTGGAGGAGAAACTCTTCTCCTCGTGCGATCTAACGGCTGATAAGAAGGCTCAGGTGAACTTTAAGCCCAACAAGGCCCTCTCTGCACTGGCTCCCAGAACTCAGGTATCGGTCCGCTTCCAGAGTAGCTCGAAAGCTCGCGACTGGGCCCAGTGCGCCGACGACCTCAGTGCTGCCTTCGTGGTGGAGAAGACTCCCGAGCCTCCCGCCGCTTCTCCGGCTCCCAAAGCAGCAGATGCTCAGCCCTGTCAGCAATCAAGTGCTAGTGGTGAGAGCAGAGTAGTCTATTTAGCTCACATCTGTCCTTCAAACTCGGCGACATTACACTTGCAGCAGTGCTCTGTCGTTCTCTCTTTTTACTAATTATAAACCGCTTCTGCAAACGCTTCTTTACTTTGCATTTCCCACGGGGTGCTTTATCTTATTCACAATCACCACTGCATGCATATGTTCTGATTATATTCAATTTGTAAACAAACCTAATTTCTAAAACCTTAAACCTAATCATTTCCCAGTGCTTAGGAGAAGACTCCTAGGTAAAGATTATAACAGGACTAGGTGCGCTTTTAGAGGAGAATAATAATAATGATAAATGGTATGATGCAGTCCAGAACAAAGTTTATATGTTTATCTATCCAGTTATTCCATATAATAGCACATCCCAAAATGTTTGATTCCTTTTATTCTAGAGATTGTTGGTTTCATTGACATTTGATTGCTGTAATGGAAAAAACCCATATTGATAGTTTTTCCGGGTTGCGTTATACAGTACAACAGCACCCTCTAGAGGCGACTCACTGACTCTGTGCTGTTTATTTCAATTAGCACATTTTCATGGTTTGGAACTTTACAAAAAATTAATTTCAGTATCATTTTGTGTGGAATATTATGTTTGTTTTTACTTAACTAGTTGTAAAATTCACTTCCTTACATTTTCAGAATATTGAATATAAAGTGGTAATTTGTCTTTAAAGATGTTTTTCTATCCATAAACTACACAAATCCAATATTGTTCACAATGCTGTGGTATATTTAAAATGATGAGAAGATTCCAAACTTCAAAAGGGTGTAAAACAATGACGCTGTTATAAAGGTTTCTTTTCGTAAGCATAAATAGACGGGTTCAGCAAAGATTCTTAACATAATGGCTGCATGGTTTTAGATTTTTTTGGAACAAATCAATTTTTATTCCTCCAGCACAGGAAGTGTTTTCTTTTTTCTTTTTTTTTTTCCTCTTTCTCTCCTCAAGCCTGTCCTCATTAGAGAATCCTGAAAACGGTTCTTCTGAAAGTGTGGAGAGATGGACTCTCTCCCTGGAGGTCTACTCATGGTTCAGCTTCTTACACTGGGTTCTGGCTCTGCATTGCTGGCCTTCCCGTGCTTGCTGCTAGGGGACTGCACTGACCAATCATTTCTTGTCTTTTCTTTTTTTTTTTAACAACTGATCTAACATGACATGGTGAAAATCTTTCACACAAGCATGAGGATCCTGTGGATGTCTGACAGCTGCTTACATTCTGACCGGGTTTTTTTTTTTTCTAATGGCTGCTTCTCTAAGCCAGTTTCTTTCATTTTTACTTACAGGAAGTAAATGTAAGTGTTTTAAGAAGCGTTACTCAATCAATGTTCTGTGGTGAAGTCTTTTTTCCGCAATGTGGTGCGTACTAAAGAATCTAGCATCAGCTGGAACATCTGTGCTGATCGCAGCAGGAGGCTCAGTAAACAGCAAGCTTAGTTTCAGATTCTGTTTCCATGTCTTACTGTGCATCATTCTGTTATCGCAAGCAGGTGTCGGTGTTTATCCACAACAAGAAATGCAGTCCTTACTGCCAGCTTGGCTCTACAATGACACTCTTGTTCCAGGTAATTAGAAACAGAGTCCATTTTCTGTCTAAGAATATATATGTGTGTGTGTGTGTGTGTGTTTAAGGTTTGTGTGACTTTTGTGTGTTTGTGTTTCCCCAGAGATGTTCAAGAAGGTTCTGGAGTTTACAATGACTCCAGCAGGCATTGACACAGCCAAACTCTACCCCATTCTTATGTCATCTGGGCTCCCCCGAGAGGCCCTGGGGCAGATCTGGGCCTCGGCCAATCGCACCACTCCGGGCAAGCTGACCAAGGAAGAGCTGTACACTGTTCTGGCCTTGATCGGAGTAGCGCAGGTAACACATTTAGAAAAACATTGTTTAAAAGAATGGCAAGCCTGGAAAGCAGATATTGCATCAGTGTGGATATTTTGGGGTGCTCAGTATTTATATATATATATATATATATATATATATATATATATATATATAATATATATATATATATAACCGTAAATTCTGGACTATAAATCGCACCTGGATCTAAGCCGCATCCGCTCTATATAAAAAAAAAAAAACCCAAAAATCATAAATAAGCCGCACCTGCAACAAGCCGCATCCGCTTTTGAATTGTAAATATACATGTATGTACCGAAATAGATCCTTTCCGATAACCTGTATTTTAACACGTGTAACGGTGGATCGCAGAGAGTTGCGGAATCCGGAATTCATACAAAACAGGTTTAATTGATAAAGCTCAGGTGACCCGCTCATTCACGAGCGGCCAGACAGGCTAGGGAGCCTTGCCTCTGCGCGCCGTGGTACCGGGAGTACCGGAGAGCAGGGCCTAGGGGAATCGGGAACAGACAAAGGTTAGGCATAACATATATCGAGCGTCCGAGTCCGCGACACTAGGTATGTGCTACGAGTAGAGACGGGGATTGTAGGGAGAAATGGGCTTATATCGTGAGAGGGAAAATAAAAGGACCTCTGATTGCTGTATTGTGGTGCAACTGTGATGTAAGTGTGCTGTTGTGTGCTTAGGAGGGGGGGGTGGTTTGGGTAGGCGGGGGTTGTGTAAGTCGTGTGGTGTTTTTGGTCACCTCGAGAGGGTGGAGAGACAGTGACCGAGTAAGATTGGACAACTGTTGGTACCCTGATTAGGGAACGGGACGACCAAGAGACTTCCAAAAGTGTTTGGACAAAACTGATAATATGTCTGCTATTTTTACGTGTTTTTAGCCGCCGTCATGTTTATCCCGACACACACACCTCCCCAATCAACAACGGGTTTGTTTGAGGTGCTGGAATAAATTAGCCGTGCTGTAGTTGTACCTTTACTTTGTCTCTTTAGTTGCCACAAACGTTAGATAAATTTGGCTTTGGTTTGTTGAACGTCTGAACTTGCAAACCCGAACCGTTTCCATAAACCTGATATCTTGTAAACAAGCTCTTCGGCTTCGTCAGAGCTCGCTGACATGTTGTATTTGGTATTTCGCAAGTACCGGACGAGAGGTGGCGAACTACGGACGCTCGATGTATCAAAGTACAGCGATGTGAAATCGTAAAATCGCTTTTCAACATCGGCATAAACCATAATAATGAAGACGATTAATCTCCCAGTTCTACCATTAACTGTTTACTTTCACTATGATAATTACATATATAATAGTTTTGGGTTTGTATTAAAAAAATTCTAAATAAAATATTGCAAACAATTTCGTTATTCCAATATTCAACAACAATATCACATATTGCATATTTTTACAGCCCTAGTTGTAATCACTACACGTCTGCTGTAATGTCAGTAATGTCTGCTACATCCCGACGTATACAGAGTCACTGTCAATGTAGAACTACCAAAAGCTGCTGCGGTGTCTGAAAGACATTAGAAGTGATTTATGGTTTTTGTAGCGCCTCATCGAGTCCTCACACTGCGAAACATTTACCCTGGTGTGATTTTTTTCATTATGGCTTGTTTGCATAATTAATGTTCAATGAAGTGCACGTTATAAGCACAACAGTACGACGAGTAGAACAATACAGAGTAGTGCTGTCTCAGATATTCTATTATCTGTAGCCTGTGTGTGTGTGTGTGTGTGTGTGTGTGTGTGTGTTCCTGGGTGCATGTGTGCGCGTGCGTGTGCGTGTTGATAGGCAGAGCAACAATTGCCTGATGATTGCTTTCTAATTTCCTTGAGCCCAAACACATCAGCTGCCCCAAGCCCCCCCCCCCCCCCCCCCCCAGTCGTGCCCGGCTCGCAGTTATATCTGGCTCGTTAGTGCTCGGACTATAAGCAGCGTTTTTTTTTTTGGAATGCAAATGTTCACCTTTAGAGAGCTTAGGGGAGGTCTGTGCAACAAGTAATGGATGAGAACAATGTAATATGACTTTAATGAAACGTCCGCTTCTGGTGAAATGTGACGTGCGAGTTCAAGGAGACCGAAAATGTGTTTGCTAACAAAAAACGAAAGAATAATGCAATTCTGCACGGTATCAAACACGCGCATGCAAAAGCTTGTTTCTTTAATTATATAAACCAGTCCTGTCTGTTTCCTGACAAGCTTTAATTGTCAGTTTGAAGGCTTTTGCAGATCAGTGTTATGTGTGTATGTGTGTGTGTGTGTGTGTGTAGGGCATTATTAAATGAGGGTCTTTTATTTTTTTCAGAGTGGGCTTCCAGCAATGAGCCTGGACATCCTGAGCCAGTTCCCGACCCCTCCAGTGCCCAACTTGCCTGCAATGGCTATGGCTATGCCGGCCGTCCTGACGCACCAGCAGCCCATAATGCCCCCTGCCACGCCTCCTGTCATGCCCATGGCCTCCAACTCACTGGCACAACCTTCCAACAGCTTCATCGCCAACTTCCCTCCTGTCCAGGTAACGTGCTTGAGCGCATGCACGATTGCTGTGATGTAAAGCGGTGAAGACCAGTTTCCCCACTCAAAGCGTTCGTATCCATTTCCTCCAGAGCACCAAAGTGGAGGACGACGATTTCCAGGACTTTCAGGAAGCTCCAAAAGCCGGAGATGATTCGTTCACAGATTTCCAAGGAGAGACGGGAGGAGCGTTCCCCTCCACAACCTCTTCTCAAAGCAGGTACAGGAAGTGACTATCATATATTCATCACTCCATTCATTAACACAAAGTCACGAATTAATATGGATTTTCATAGATTTTAATGCTCTAATCAACATGGTATGCTAATGTATGTTTATAAGTCAAACAACACTCAACACAGAGCATGACTGTAACTGTTTTTAATTTACATTAGACATAAAGCGAAACCTTTAATGAGGTGATAGCAGAGACACAGTAACTCTTCTAACTTTTATATGGATAACACTTTTTTTGTTGGTTGTTTTATTTTGATCTTTCTATTGATATATCTATTATCTCTGTGACGCAAGTATTCACAACGATTCAGATTGTTTTATTCATGTACGTGAAGAGAGATAACGGAGACAAAGAGCGCCCCCTGTCTCTTATTTTACAAAAGGACAGAGTTTTGTTGTCATTATGAGTGTGTACAATGAAAGTAGACCCTTTAAGATTCGAATGATGTAAGATAAAAACAGGTCATCTCAGCGTTCTGAGGAGAAAAAGTCATGTTTGTCGACGACCCAGAGGGTTAATTACCCGGATGTGTGTCTCATGGCATATTTTGGTGCTTTATTTGAGACTTGGCGCATCAGTAAAACAAACTGATTACAGCAAATCTTTTGGTGGAGTTTATTTATGTATTTTTTATTTATATCTGATGAAAGAAAGGATGTCTTTAATTATGTGCTCCGTTAAATGTATAATAAAAAAAATCATATTTATTTATGGTAGGTTTGAATTGGCACCTTGAAAAATTGTCCCTACTGTGTGAGTGTGTGTGTGTGTGTGTGTGTGTGTGTCCTGCGATGAATGAATTAATGAATATTTATTTATTTGTATTTTTAATCTGAAAAATGTGTCAAACAGAAATGTGCACTGCATTAATTGCCCCTTAATAAAAAATGTAATCTGACAGCCCTAGTTAATACATTCATATGAAAGAATTTCAAATGTTGTTACCGTACGAGTGTATGAAGGGTGAAAATGCACTGTGTAGAACCCAAGCAGAGAAAAGATGCAGAAGAAGGAATGTGTCTGTGCTCAGTCATGTTTTTATCACAGACTCCCTCTGTCTCATCCACGTTAGCTAGACTTCTTGTTGCCTTCTGCCTTGTTCATTATTAGCTTTATTAGCTAGGAACTGAAAACGACGTGCAACGAGAAGAAAATATATTGACAATTAACCAAATATATTGAAACTAAAGTAACAAGCCAGGTTTCAAAATGTAAGAAGTAGAAAGTACAGATATATTTGTAAAAATGTAATAAGTAAAAGTAAAAAGTTGTTACTAGTAAATTAATAGTGATGTAAAAGTACTGATACCGGAAAAATCTACTTAAGTGTTACTTCCCACCTCTGCAACAAGACAATGACCTGAAACATACAATTCAACTCTGTGAACAATATTTACAGAGCTGGGGCGCTATATATCATAGAATTTCCCGCTCAATCTCCGCACATAAATCTTATGGAACCACATTGCAACTAGTGAAGGTGAATTTTTCAACGAAATTGTTTGTTTGGTCCCAGCGAGTCCTCAGAACATTAAATTACCCAGTTTGTTCATATAGAAACAAAAGGAACAAGTATGTGTGTTTCGAAAATGATAAAACACCGAACATTTGACAGGCAAGTGCGTCTTTTTTAAATCACACGTAAAATTTGCTTTTATATGTTTTTATTGGGGGGCACGGTGGTTTAGTGGTTAGTACGTTCGCCTCACACCGCCAGAGTCAGGGTTCGATTCCCGTCTCGGCCATGTGTGTGTGGAGTTTGCATGTTCTCCCCGTGCCTCAGGGGGTTTTTCTCCGGGTTCTCCGGTTTCCTCCCCCGGTCCAAAAACATGCACGGTAGGTTGATTGGCACCTTAGAAAATTATCCCTAGTGTGTGAATGTGTGTGTGTGTGTGTGTGTGTGTGTGTGTGTGATGGGTTGGCATTCCATCCAGGGTGTATCGTGCCTTAATGCCCATAGACGCCTGAGATAGACACAGACTCCCCGTGACCCGAGAGAAGATTGGATAAAGCGCTAGAAGATGAATGAATGAATGAATGAATGTTTATATTGTATTTGTTGTTCATGTTGATAAATTCACCGTCACAAGAATTATGAAAAGCTGAAGTGGGTCTGTGCACCGGGTGTTTATTAAATTACCGAAACAAAAGTGTTTGCATTTTTTCTAACTATTCTAATTATAACTGCATTAGGTTAATTGTACTGAGTAGACCTTTATTATTATTATTGCTGTCTAGTCATGTTGCATCAGATACTACTGAGACTACTGTGACAGCTTGTCATAATCCATTAGGAAGACTAATTATGTTTTGGTACAGAACCTGTTTCAATAAGCAGCTCATAAGCTTGTCCACTTTCTAATCTGTTGTTTTTGTCCAATGTATTAAAAAAAAAGAGATGAACAGTTTTTTGATTCTAGACAGACTCTATAGAGCTTCTCCTGAACTTAAGAATGAATGTGAGGCAAGCTGAATATATAAGTGTGTGTGTGTGTGTGTGTGTGTGTGTGTTACAGCATTCCAGCCATGCTGACTCCAGTGACTGGCTCTACATCCTCTTCTACCTCTGATAAATATGCAGTGTTCAAACACCTGTCAGTGGAGCATCCAACAGAAGCCACGCCTCCAGTCTCAGGTACACAACACACCAGATTTATTAACTGATTTATTAAGCGTTGGTTTATTACAAGCAGTGTTTTATTTATGTACACGTTTATACAGTCACATTGCTCATTTTACTGTTTACTGAAGGGTTTTCTTGACCTTGATTTAGATCACGGGGACAAATACAGTGTGTTCAGAGAGCTGGAGCCGGCGTCAGACCGAAAGCCAGTTGGTAAGCATTTTCCAGTTTTGACTGTATTTACTGCATACGCAGCACGTTCATATCTCAGCCGATAATTATACATTTCTGCCTAATAAGATGTTCATAACTGACTTTATTAACTCTTTTAGAGTTAACTCTTTAGTCGCATATTTTTCTATACAGTAAATGAATACTTTTCACCTTGTTAATACTGCAACTAATTGTGACAGATGTTATGAATATATAAAGTTCATTAGAAATATCTCTAAAATCTATTCAAAATTAAATGATTCATTTTTTTATATTTCTTTATCTCCATAAGTTATTCTTTTAATATTATTTCCTTGTTAATTCATTCATTTCATATGAATTTCTAATGTAACATTTGTTATTTTTTTTGTGGTTGTGTTAATTGTTAAATATGGTACGCGGCTCCTTTAAGAATTATGTTCCGCTTTTGGTTTCTTTGCATACAAACTGGCGATACGTTTAGGTTCATTACGCTAATATAGTGAGGAGCTCGTACCTGTAGTGAATTCACAGATCGTAATTCGGGTTAGGGTTAGGGTTAGGGAAGTGAGAGTGAATGCACGTTGCGGTGTGTTTTATGTTAATAGAACACATCTATCACCTCTTTTCTATTCCATATTTTCTACGTTAATCACGTGTTAATAAAATGTGTGCAGTTAAAGTGAATTTGCGTTAACGTGTTAACTTTTTTATTTTTAATAAAAACGGTCAAACGGTAATGTGTGTGTGAATGGATTTAGCGTTATTTATTTTTCACAGCCCTATTTTAAAGTGAGGAAATGTATGATTTCATGGGAAGCTTAAAAGTGCTGTACAAATAAAACTGTATGAATTGGAATTGAAATGGCTCAGTGGATATCCCAAAATCTTTGCGGGGAAACATGAAAACAAGGATTTTTCTATCAATATATCATCGATTTCCATTAAACATGGGCTTCATTATTGGATATGTGAGGAGTTTAAGCCGTCCTGGCTTTGAGTCAGCCGACATGTGATTGTGTTTCCACATAAAATAAAGTACGTTCATGCAGGTATGTGTGTGTCCCTATCTTACTAGAACAGAATCTAATGGGAGCAACTCGGAGCGCTCCAGTAAGTGCTGCTGGTGTGTGTGTGTGTGTGTGTGTGTGTGTGTGTGTGTGTGTGTGTTTCTCTCCCAAAAGCCTCTAATCAACTGTTTCTTTTTCCTTCTCACTGAGTGCGTTTTGAAACGTTGATGATGAAGTCTTTATATCTCTGCCCCAGTCTAAACCATTTCACTTTGATCCCATTAAAAAGGGGTTATACTCGCGTACACACAGGACCGTTATATTTTCACCGAATGTGGTGTGAGAAGACTCGCACAAATCTGAACGCGTCTACAGAAAGCCACATCTCTGTGACCTCAGTGCATGTAATGTCAGTGTATATGTTGAGTGGCTTGAGGTGCTTCTGTTGTGTGGGTGCTCTTTTGTGTTTTTCTGTTTTCTCTGCGAGTCTCCTCATGTGAGACCTTTCAAATTCATCTGGTGTCGCTGACGTTCCTCAGAGCAAGTGAAATTAGGACAAAGCACTATAGGTTTGAATGCTCCGATACTGGCCAGTCTGGTTCTGTAGACCTTTCAGACCGAGTTTCACAGCCCTCTTTTAATTGTCCTTTCTATGTTTTTTTTTCCCTCTTCAGGCGACGCTTTTGCTGATTTCAAGTCCGTTGGTGCCGACGACTGCTTCACCGACTTTAAAACCGCCAACAGCACTTCTCCACTAGACCCTCCCGAGCAGGCCAAGACATTCCAACCCGCTTCTTTTCCAGTTCCTTTTGGTTCCTCTCATTCTCTTTCACAATCTCAGACCCATCCAGCTTCCCTGGCACAGCCCAAAAACCCTCTGAACATGTCAGACCTGGACCTCTTTTCCTCCATAGTTCCCCCTTCCATTGCCGACTCTAAAGCCGCCTCTTTTTCCAATTCCTCGTCCTCCGCGGTGCCCTCGCTGCTCCTCCCTTCCACCGGCCCCAAACCAGATGACTTTGGTGACTTTGCACTCTTTGGCTCCTCCTCCTCCTCCTCCTCAGCCTCTGAGGCAACGGCGTCGGCTCAGAGAGGATCCGGAGGAGGAGGAGGAGGAGCTGGACATGACGACTTTGCAGACTTCCTGTCCTTCGGCAACCCCGGCAAGCAGCCGAACGAGAGCAGCAAGGAGGGCGATGACTTTGCCGACTTTCAAGCCTCCAAATTCCAAGACAAGAGCTTGGTTGACAAGATGGCTGCCTTCAAACACACCAAGGAGGACTCCGCTTCGGTGAAGTCGTTGGACCTGCCCTCGATCGGAGGCAGCAGCGTGGGAAAAGAAGACTCGGAGGACGCGCTCTCCGTGCAGCTGGACATGAAGTTGTCAGACTTGGCTGGAGAGTTAAAGCATGGCGCATCTGACAGTTCACTGGACCTCCCAGGCCTGAGCTCCCATCAGCCCCCCGCCACAGGTGAGGAACTGGTGCGCTTGCTGTGGTGAGACGTACACATACCAATACACACGCCACGCTCCGTTCAGGCCTTTTCATGGCTTTCTTACAGTCAGATCTCCAGCAGTATAGAGATGAGTAGTGTTTTAGATTCCAGTGGCTAATTGTTTCTGACGTATTGAATGCTCGGCACATGACATCTTATGTCATTTCCTTCACCGCCATGCAGTGTTTGTTCGCATCATCATTCCATATTATTTCGAATAATTTGAATAATCACGCTTCTATTTGAAGATTATCAGTATTATTATTGATTGGCACTATTTATTTATTTATTTTCCAGTTGTAGATTAAGCTTTAGTCTGAAGTGACAGTGGTGACAGTGGAAGCTAAAATTTAAAAAAGAAAAAAGAAAAGAAAGGCTATCTCGTTCAAAAAAGCACCAGATCCAGGATTAGTGTCAGGACCCACCTTTTCCCCAAACCTTTAATGTTTGTTCTTATAACAAAAGGTGTCCAGTGCCCTCATCTAAAAATGACTTTTACATTTAGAGTAAAAAGGTATTTTATTTATTTACTTATTTATTATTTATTTACACAACAGAAATTGTGGAATTCAGTACATTGTATGTTTTGGGAATAGATAACGCACAGTATTTTTTTCACCCTTCTGCTCTGTTAAGAGGGACGGTATCGTTCTCAGTCTTGTATAGATTATTACTGAGTGGTAAGAAGGGTTTTCAGTGTAACCACAAATACACACACCAGTGTGTATCAAAGACAAAACAAAGCTAAAATATCCCACAGTGCACTGCTCATTTTTTACACTACGTATTTTAGAGGACGAAAAGCCCTTTCCAATGCTTTAATCAACATCCCGAGTCTGATGGGACCTTTCCTCCAAGTGCACGGGTTCAGGATATTCCTTAAAAAATAATGTTTATTGTATATTGGTAGTCATGCTCAGTCTCACAGAACCAGAACTTTCATCATCCTAAAACAGGATTATAACAGGATTTATGGCAGATATTTGTAATGTTTTTTTTTTTTTAATGGTTCTTGTGATGATTTCCTAGTAATAATGCACAACAGTACAAAAAAAACTTTCTATTGGTCTGTCCAAAAATGACAGATTCTTTTTCAAGATCATTTTTTATTTATTTAAAAAAAAAAATTGCTGGTTAGAATTTGAAATGAAATCAAGTTAAACTACAAAAGCACTGTTATGCAGTTCTTATTTAATACAAACTATTGATGGAACACTAATCCAGTCCTGGGGGTTGGATTACATGTATTTTATTTATACACTTTTTAACCGTTTATAGCCAACTCCACTAAACAATAAACCAGGCTCGAAACCTAATCAGTGGACAAATAATAGGACTTCGCTCAGCTCTCCTATCCACCATAATTTATTAAACACAGCGCCTCGTGTATCTTGTCTAGTTTTCATATCAGAAGCGTTACGTCTTTTCCCATCAGCCACCGAATCAGCCCAATATCAGTAGAGGATAAATAGGGCTTTTCTGAGCCTGCTGGAAAGGGTTTAAAGGTAAATCGATTGAATTCCCGAATTGCCTTATCGTCACAGCCTTCTCGTGTTCAATTCCTTATTTCGTCACCTCACTGGGATTCATACATACATTCAGTGCTCATATATCCTTCAAGTCAGAGCATTGAGTTTAACAGTGGTTTATGGAATTTGATTATATGAATTTTTTTTTAACAAATCTTTTGTATTCCCGATACAGATGTCTGGTTAACAGGCATTTCCAGAGCTCAGGCATGACCATTAATACATGTATAATACATTTGGCCCATGTTTAGTTGCTTAACGTTAAAAGCAAGTGAGAACCCCCCCCCCAACCCCCCCCCCACCCCCCCCCCCCACAAAAAAAAAAAAAAACGCATGCTTCTTCATAATCCTGGGATTTACACTCTGTAACTTGTGGTCACTTCTTGACCACTGTCCAGCACTTTGCTCTAAGCTCTGGATGTCTGGCTAACCTCTGAAGAGACAGTATCTCTTTTCCCTGTATCTCTGTTTCAAGCCCTCCAAAACATGCTGCTTCCGTTTGTATGGGACATTATCTGGGTTCCGTGCAGTGTACCGGATCCCGCAGTGGTTCCGACAGGGCACACCGCGTGACTTCTCATCTTATCTCGTTATGCGACTCGCGCCTGCCTTTGCAATTTGTGAAATTGACAAGAAAGCAGTAAGAATATTGGCCAGGTGTGTAGACACGCCCATGCACATGGGTACTGATTAGGGATAAGTAAGTGTACACATGTTCAATTAATAGTGTATTTTTATTACAGGATGATGTATATGACATTTGTGTGTGTGGATCTACTCTATATATATATATATATCTATATATATAATATAATATCTCTATTTATTTTCACAATAGACTCAATTGATTCGACTGTGTTTTGTATTTATGTGCGATCAGTAATTCTGCACAGTGTTTTCTAGGCTGACGTGACGTCCGTTTCACCGCGTTATGCCGAGGACGAACGTTTCGATTCGTTTTCCGTTTGCTTTTTGAACCACATGCTGGTGTTCCAGCTCAGAGCATGTGCACGGGAGCTCAGACCATAACAGGCGGACGAGAGAAAAAGGATACTGTCTCTGTTATCGTAGTCCTGTACCTGTCTCTCAAACTAACTTAGGCTCTGATAGGATCGTCCTCTTTGTTTAACTTTAACCCTTTGAGAAGCTGGAAGCGAGAGAATTCTCACCGCTATATACAGCACAAACAACACAGTCTGGTTCTTAGTTTCGGTTAAAAAGCAGTCCAGTGGGCAGTCATGTTTTAGTGGAAGACTTACCAGACTTCAGATATCAGGATTTCCCGAATGTTCTGGTGAGGACGCTTCAAATAGCGCTTTCAGCTCCTCAAAGGGCGAATCACTGCAAAGAACCTGTACTTCTGATTCATCTTTAATCTTTGCTTAGTAAATGTTCTGTATCAATCTCTTTTCATCGTTTGCTTTCTCCTTTTGCAGCACAACTAGAATGTCTTTGACCTACGATAACATTTTAGGCTGTGAATGTGCCTTCTCAGTTATGGTTTTGGGATTCTCTCTGTCGTTCGCTTTTTCTTTTCTCCCTCCCATTTTCACCCACTTCTGCATGCCTTTGTATGACAGGAAAAAAACAACCACCACCACCTTCTAAGTGTTTGGCGAAGCTCTTGTAACCACAGATCTTTTTGTGACTTATCTTTCTCTCTACCAATGTTGTCGTAATAAATATGAATGCTGATGTAGCGGAAATTTGCGTGCCGTTCTTACTTCTTCCCTTTCCTTCTTTCTTTCTTTCTTTCTTTCTTCTACTTCTTCTTCTTCTTCTTGCTACCCAAGAGTAGATTTAGGCAATGCACGAAACAAGCACACTGCACAAGCTCCTTGTCAATTTCACAAATGGTTTATGCAAGCCGTCATGTCCAGCAAATCTGGATGGAAGAGCATGTTTTGGTTGTTTCTTTCGAAACAAAAAAGGTGGCAAAAGAAATGAAAAGAACAAAATCACTGTGTATGGTGGTTATAGTACAGGAAAAAAAAACAGAGTTATAATACAATGAGACGGATAAATAAGACAAATGAAATCAGTAGGAAAATAAATGTGTATTTGTAGTAAGGATGTGTAAAAGTATGAGGTTGTAGCTTCATGACTTTTCATCCAAAGGTTTTGAGTTTCAAATCCCAGCTACACTAAGCTGCCCCACTCCTGGGCCCCTGAAGCAAGGCCCTTAGCCCTATAGCTGCTCAAGATTATAAAAGAGATCAGGATAAGAGTGTCTGCCAAATGAAATAGTCACACAATGAATGATATAATCAAACATTCCTAAATGAATAGAATAGATCCTGATTGTCATTGCACAACAAGGTACAACGAAACTGTGGCCATTTATTGGTATTCATTTCTAACGGTGTAAAAATGTGTATTAGGCAGAAACAGTAGGTTTTGGGTGATTTACATACTAACTTCTTACATGTCATGCTGTGCAAGATATGTGCAGAGCATCTGGTGAACAAGCATCCTGCAGACTTTTATATTAAAATATTAAATATTACAAATATTAAAAGCCCCAACGCTTGTTCACAGCAGTGAAGTGTGGATTAGCGTGTGGTATTGTTAGAGCTGGGCCATATGTCACAAATTCAATCTCAGGGATAAATGTGCGGTTTGCCGCTGTCATGTTTATCCCGCGGCACCAACCCCCACCCCTCCCCCCCCACCACACACACACACACACACACACACACACACACCTCCCCATTCAACAATGTGGTTGTGTCTGATGTGCTGGAATGAATGAGTCGTGCTGCTTCCTTTAGTCCTTGAACATTTCAGACGAATGTTACAGCGGGGCTTTGGCTTGTTGAACGTCTGAAATTACAAACCCGAGCCGTTTAAATACGACGGTTGAAACCACGCCCCTCTTGAACACAAGCTCTCTGGATTCGTCAGAGCGCCGCCATGTTGCATTTCAGATTTCGCGAGTGTAATGAGGGGAGGGAGGCGGAGAACTACGGAAGCTCGCTGCGCCAAACCAAGGTGAAATCGTCAAATCAATTTTTCAACATTGCCATAAACCATAACGATTAATCGATAATAATGATGATTTATCGCCCAGCTCTAGGTAGGTTCACAAAGTTTTTGATAGACATGTTCTTTGTGCTTATATGCAACAAACTTGGTGATTTATTGCTATTAGTATAACAGTGTAATGGTTGCTTTAGGCAGAAACAGTAGATTTTGGGTGAACTTCTTACATAGATTAAATGTAGGTTTAAAAATGTGAAAGGAATACTGAACCAGCATGGCTACCATTTTTATACTTTCCATGTGCCATGCACTTCCATCAAGACTGTAGCTAATTGGAAGCGACCTCACCGTACAACAAGGCAACATACCGGAGTTTGGTGAAGCTGGGTTTCTCTCATGGTATTTCTCACCTGCCCAGGCCACCATAATCCTATCGAACCCACTACAGGATGAACTGGGACCAGTGAAGAACACCTCTGGCAAGTTTGGCACGAGGCATTTAACAAGTATTTCTACTTTGGAGAAATTAATGTACAGATGCCAAGAGTGTTTAAAACTATTATTCCTGTTATAAGTAGAATTCTTTTCTATGAAAGTAAAGTGTAACATCTGGACATGTATAAATGCGTTTGGTTAAAAAGTTTAACTTTACACTGTTAAACTAGTTTGTTGCATATGAACAGAAGGACTTGTGTTGCTTAAAAAGCACAAAAAGCCAGAAATGTCCACATTTTTCACAGGTACTGTACACCATGATCAGTGTCAGCACCAAGACTCATCATCTGTGCTTTTCATTTAATTTAGTCCTTATAAAAAGTAATAGAAATAACGCTAGCCTGTCCATAAGCAATGCACCTTGCAGAAAGAGAGAGAGAGAGATGAGAGAGAGAGAGAGAGAGAGAGAAGGAGATAGGAGAGAGAGAGGAGAGAGAGAGACGAGAGGAAGAGAGAGAGAGAGAGAGAGAGAGAGAGAGAGAGAGAGAGAGAGAGAGAGAGAGGGAGGGAGGGAGGGAGGGAGGGAGGGGAGGGAGGGGAGGTTGAGGAGGGAGGGAGGGAGGGAGGGAGGGAGGGGGGGAGGGAGGGAGGGAGGGCGGGAAAAGTGGCTTCTTTTCATTTGAAACATTTGTGGCTCTTTTAACATCCTTCCTGAGTGGATGTGATTTTAATGGAGCTGTCTACAGCGGGATTCACTCAGTGTCTGTTCAGGGGTCAACAACCTTTTTCAACCTGAGAGCTACTACATGGATACTGAGTCATAACAAAGGGTCATACAAAGTACTGAGTCATACAAAGGGTCATACAACGGACGAGTCATACAAAGTACTGAGTCATACTAAGTCATACAAAGTAACAAAGTACTACAACAAAGCACTGAATCATGCCAATGGTCATACAAAGTACTGAGTCATGCAGAGGGTCATACAAAGTACTGAGTCATGCAAAGGGTCATACAAAGTACTGAATCATGCAAATGAGTCATTAGACATACAAAGTACTGAGTCATGCAAAGGGTCATACAAAGTACTGAGTCATGCACTGCAAATGGTCATACAAAGTACTGAATCATGTCATGCAAAGGGTCATACAAAGTACTGAGTCATACAAAGCACTGAATCATGCAAATGGTCATACAAAGTACTGAGTCATACAAAGCACTGAGTCATACAAAGTCATACAAAGTACTGAGTCATGCAAAGGGTCATACAAAGTACTGAGTCATGCAAAGGGTCATACAAAGTACTGAGTCATGCAAAGGGTCATACAAAGTACTGAATCATGCAAATGGTCATACAAAGTACTGAGTCATGCAGAGGGTCATACAAAGTACTGAGTCATGCAGAGGGTCATACAAAGTACTGAGTCATGCAAAGGGTCATACAAAGTACTGAGTCATGCAGAGGGTCATACAAAGTACTGAATCATGCAAATGGTCATACAAAGTACTGAATCATGCAAATGGTCATACAAAGTACTGAGTCATGCAAAGGGTCATACAAAGTACTGAGTCATACAAAGGTCATACAAAGCAGTAAAAGACTGAATCATGCAAATGGTCATACAAAGTACTGAATCATGCAAAGGGTCATACAAAGTACTGAGTCATACAAAGGGTCATACAAAGTACTGAGTCATGCGAAGGGTCATACAAAGTACTGAGTCATGCAAAGGGTCATACAAAGTACTGAATGCAGGGTCATACAAAGTACTGAGTCATACAAAGGGTCTCTTTATTATGTGGAAAACACCAAGCATAAACAATGAAGCACTATTACAGACGTATTTATTACCTGTAGCCCATTTACAAATCGATTTTCTAGAACAAACACACACTTACACCTGCTTTTACACTATTGTTTTACACTATATTTATGACCATGCCAGGCTTTATAGTTCATAGGTGATATGAGGAGTCATGCGACAGGGGCACATTAGGAGGAAGAGGCTGATACAGTACAGTATAAAGTCAGTAAACGCCTTTCCGATACATTTCAGAATGCGCAAATTTAAATAGCGAATTGAAAATATGCGTCAAATTCAAATTTGATTAGTCACATACACAGTACGATATGCAGTGAAATGCTTAGGCAACTGCCCTGACCATAAAACAAGACTATTAAAGATAAAAGAAAATAAATACAAATATAAAATATAAAATAAAGACTTTAAAAAAAACAAAAGAAATCTATCTGTACAATAAGGTAACGGAATGTCCAGGTTTGTGCAAATATGCGTATGTGCAGTACAGTGGAATTTAAAGTGGCTGTGTGCGTGATTAAGTGTATTGTGTGTATCATGTCCATGAGTGTGCAGTGACCACGAGTGACCACTGGTATGGTGAATGTCCAGAGTGAGTGCAAGATGTGCCGATGTGCAAAATGGATCAGTACTGTGTGGTGTACTGATTAAGAGACCTTATTGCCTGCGGGTAGAAGCTCCTCCTCAGTCTCTCTGTATTGGCCTCGAGGGAGCGGAAGCTCTTTCCAGACTGCAACAGAGAGAACAGTCCATTGCTGGAGTGGCTGAGGTCCTTCATGACCTTCCTGGCCTTGGTCCAGCACCGCTTGCTGTAGATGGAGTTCAGGTCAGGGAGCTCAGTTCGGATGATGCGCTCAGCTGATCGCACCACCCTCTGTAGGGCTCGTCTGTCCTGCACGGTGCTGTTCCCGAACCAGGTTGCGATGTTTCCCGTCAGGATACTCTCTATGGTGCAGGAGTAAAAGTTCCTGAGCATCTTAGAGGGCAGTCTAAAGTCTCTTTCATACATAAGTATGAAATTCACATGTATCGCAAAAAGGTTTTTACTCTCCAATTACGTCTTCTTTTTTTTTTTTAGACGATGTTTAAAAGTAATAATTTGCAAAACTGTAATGGGATATGGTCACATGATCTACCTCGCCCTGCCTCGGGCGTGATGCTGCAGGTGCTACAGAGGCACTATTGCACTACACAGTATATAGGGACCGCCTCACCATTATCGCTTGTATAACGTGCCTACGTCTCCGATTACAAATAATGCGATGAGCAGGAACAGAGGCTTTAGAGGGAGGGGTGTAGTGGTGGTTTAAGGCGCTTTACTGATTCGTGTCAGGGGTTTGAGCCCTGGTATGCCAAGCTGCCACTCTTGGGTTCTTGAGCAAGGCCCTTAACGCTAGCTCTAGGGGGGCATATCGACAAGGATATGAGAAGAAACTATTTCACTTGCTGTAACGTTATGTGACAAATAAAGACTATTCTGTTTTATTTATATATAGATTAAAGTATGAAAGTCAGTGAAATTTTACTGTACATTGTTGAATGGAAAGCTTTATTGAGAGAATTATATTCTCCATATGAGGGGCACGGAGGTTTAGTGATTAGCACGCTCGCCTCAACCACAGGATACGGGTTAAGTCATTCCCGTCTCGGCATGTGTGTGGGCGGTTTGCATGTTCTCCCGTGATCAGGTGTTGTTCTGACGGGTTCTTCCGTTTTCCTTTCCTGTCTGGGGGTCCGGTCCAAAAATGCACGTAGGTTTATTGGCACCTTGGAAAATTGTCCCTATGTATGAAAGTGGGGGGGGTGTGTGTGTGTGTGTGGTGTCGCGATTGGTTGACATCCATCCAGGGTGTATCCTGCATTAATGCCCATAGACACCTGAGATAGACACAGACTCGACAACAGATCATTTCACTTCAATGTCCTGATTAGTTGTGTTGTTTCTGTTGTTGTATTTTCTGGAGCCACACAGATTTTTGTTATTTTTCAGACATCGACGATCCTAAGTTTGATCCATTCGGGAACTCTGGCATTGGCGGCTCCACCGTCTGCAACTGGTCCGACAAAGATGATGCCCCGTGTGGTCAGGACACCAAACCCCATGCTGTTCCTGTATCCGGACTGCCCTCTTCAGCCATGCTCCACAGGAAGGAGACGTCATTCGGAAGCTCAGAGAACATCACTCACACCACCCTCGAGAAAGTCACCACGTTCCCCATCGAAGACGCAGGTTTTGCTGACTTTGCAGATTTCAGTTCCGCCCATCCTGCACCTGGAACGAGGAAGACCATGTTTTTGTGACTTCGCAGCACTGTTTCGAAACATCCGATGCAGCTTATTCTGGTCCTGCTGGCAAAGAACTCCGATGTGCCCGATGACTTCGGCGCTTTCCGCTGACCAGCCCAAGTTTGGTAAATCAGACTTCCTCAAAGCGAGTGCTCAGCCGAAACCCAAGTCCAGTGCGGAGATGATCAAAATGAACTCGCTAATACGTTTGATTTTGTCTGTGCAAGGTGAGTACTTAACACTGGAGGTGTGGGGGTGGGGTTGGGCAGGGGGGGGGTGGATTGGAGAAGCAGACGTGGAAGTGAAAGTGCTTTCTGTAATTTATATTATGTACAAGGACCTATACAACTTTGGGCGCACAACTCACACACACACACATATATAAATATGTGTGTGTTGTGTATATATGTATGTATTTAAAAAATACACACACACATAATTATGTATCTATATAGAGATATATATAGATATAAACTTATACATATGTGTGTGTTTGTGTGTGTGTAGATATGTATTCGGTAGTATATTATCGTATTTTTTTTTTTGAAATATATTATATATACTATATTATATATAGAGATATATATATATATAGATATATATGTATGTGGTGTGGAGAGTATATGTAGGTATTGGATACTAATGAAATACATACATACATATATAAAAAATACATATATGTGCGTGTGTCTATAAAATAAACAACACAGTGGGATCTGAAGGTTAAATAATTAAATCTAAAATTACACTGAACTTATTACACCTACCCAAACCTAATATGAAGTGGGATTATTAATGATTGTATTATATAATTAGCATTACCATAGCTAGTATTAGAAGGATGATCTGAGCACTAAATTGTTTTAAATCCTAAGAGTGCAAGAAAATAAAAAAGATGATTTATTCCTTTTGTAAATGTAGAAAATGCAGTTAGGCAAGACCGACATTTCCTGCATTCTCTCAAGTTTAGTCCACTCTGACTAAAAAAATAGTAATAAAAATAAAAAAAGCCACAAATGAAGCTTTGTCTGGTTATAAGTGCTGTTATACAGTATATGTTGTTCCAGAGTTTATTAATGCCATTTTAACATTTGTAACAGGTAAAACATATCACACTTAAACAAATCACATTGCCAC
The DNA here is from genome assembly GCA_030449085.1 of Kryptopterus vitreolus. NCBI lineage: Eukaryota > Metazoa > Chordata > Actinopteri > Siluriformes > Siluridae > Kryptopterus > Kryptopterus vitreolus. Next base: position 313,586 of record JACRUU010000026.1, on the reverse strand, counting down.
ATAGCAACAAGGTAGTTGTAAGGGTGTGCTATTTACTCTGGTTACCCATAATGTTTTTTTTTTTACTAGCCCAGTTCGAGTACTCAGGGGTAATAAAGGAAACTTGAATGCCCCTATGCTTTTTTTTTCCATGGCAGTGTTTAAGTTCAGACATAAGCAGCAGTAGGATTTTTGTAAAATGTCCTCTGCCCATGGATCACTTTACGTGTAATCGCCATGTATCAAAATACCGCGATACTCAACGTGTGATAGAAATCATTTCCTTTAACGTATGTTTTATACCTGTATGTATATATATATATATATTGTTTTAACTGTAAAGATCATGTCCGTAGGTGAGAAGGTGCGCGGTTTTTTACTGTCCGTTGTTTTTAGGAATAGCATGGGTATAGAAGATCGATGCTCTAAGGAGTAATATGGATGATTCCTAGGTGACTCCGGAGTTGAGATACATGTCTGGCGGACAACGAAATGGACGAGGGAAGTCAAGTAGTGGGTAACTGTATGGTAGGTGGAGATGTAAGTTGGTCCAGAGCCACAACCTGGCACTTTCGAGCACGCAAGACGTTTTCAAGCACTTAACCCATGCCCGCATAGGCTTTGATAGATAAAATTCATCTTTATTGGTTTATCTTCTGTCACTAGTTGTTAGATTCTAAAATAAATAAAAGTTGCTTTCCAAGACAGTTAATCAGACAAGTGTGTTGTCCTGCGCTGTTGGTCACAGCGAGTCTGTTGTGTATCTCCGGTCCATCTCTGGTGTTTGTGTGTCTGTCGGAATGCAAGATTGTTATGTGTTTGCTCTGTACAAGAATTGTGTTGTGTGTGTGTGTTGTGTGTTCAGTTGCATTGCGCCAACATGTCTCTGTGTGAAATCTGTTGAATAATTTATAGCTACACCACTGGCCTGCTGCGTCTCTACATCATTACCATTTATTGCAAATGAGCTGTTTGTGCTGGATGTCCTCGTCCTGGATGAATTATAGAACATTCCAGAGCGGAAAGTTCCAATTAAACAACAGGATAAACATCCGAATAATAAATGAAACCTAGAGTGAAAACAGTAATTGAAACGTCATTAACGACTGTGTGTGTGTGTGTGTGTGTGTGTGTGTGGGGGGGTTGTTTTTTTTGTTCAGGGTCCCATAAACGCAGCCACAGTCTGGGTGAGAAAGAGATCTGCTCGACACCTTCTCCTGCTCCTGAGCAGCAGTTCCGCGATCGCTCCAACACGTTGAGTGAGAAACCAGCACTGCCGGTCATCCGGGACAAGTATAAAGACTTAACAGGAGAAGTGGAGGTCAGAGCCGCTCCTCTCTCTGTCTCTCGTCATTGCAGCCTGGAATGCTGCATTTTCCATATTTTATGACCACATGCTCCGTTCTCTAAATCACACGAATATGTTTGCAATTTCTCTCCCTTTCTCTTTTACAACTTCTCTTTTCTGTCGGGATCATTTAGGAGAGTGAGCGTTACGCGTACGAGTGGCAGCGGTGCCTGGAGAACGCGCTTCAGGTAACACTGACACCTGTACCTTACAAACACGCGCCACACAACACACACACACCCACACACAGTCACACGCGAGTACCTTAAAATCATGCTTAAGTAACAGTATAAACACTTTACTCCAAAACCCATTATACCCATTATAACTCCATTATATATGAATCAAATTCTCATATGACTCAGATTTGAACAGTACTTGAGTCTTTGACGTGTATTGTGTAAGTGAAAAGCCAAAAAACAAGGGATCCATGACCTTTAATTTCCTAAAATACACCTCAAAATCTTCACCTCAACACTGCATTAACTCAACATGGCGGGATGGAAATAAAGCAATCTTTCCAAAGGCAGTGAATAAATAGAATTTAGCATCATGTCATACTGTTTGTTTAATATTCAGTGGACAAATCCAATAAACCATTTTAAAAGAAATATTAAAGATTTTTGCAGAATGTCATTGCTAACGTCGTTGATAAGTACATATCTGCAGTACTGAATCACAATTATAGAGTAGAAGTGAACGCTGTTTTTATCCTGTACGTAACTGCAGTAAACTTTACGGATGTCGTGTGTAGAAATAGGGGTCTCTATTTTAAACACATTATACATCAGTAACTTATTTTAAGGTTCTGTATAAAATGTATAGACATGTGTCTAGAGAAAGTCATTGTTATGTGTGTGGTGTGGTTGTGTGTGTGGTGTGGGTTGTGTGTGTAGTGTGTTTGTGTGTGTGTGTGTGTTGTGCTGGTGTGTGGTCGTGTAGGTGTGTGATCGTGGTGTGTGTGTGGAGGTGGTCAGTGGTACGGGTGTGTGGTCCCTCGGCCCAACACCCTCGCGGGTTCAAACCCCACAACCACCAAGCTTAACCCTCAAGGCCAGGTGGGCCCTTGAACAAGGCCCTTAATCCTCATTTTATCCAAAAAAAAAAGGGCGTCTGCCAAAAATGCTATAAATGTAAGTGTGTGTGTGTGTGTGTGTGTGTGTGTGTGTGTGTGTGTGTAAAATGAAAAGTAATGCATAAGAATAAAAGCAAATTAAATAGTGAATTGTGCTGTAAAAAGAGTAAACATTATTAATGTATACACAGAAGAGTGAATAACATCAGTGTACCAGTGCAAGCCGAATTAAAATACAGGGGATCGTGTCCGCTTTGGTCTGGGTTTGATTCCTTCATATGTTCGCTCAGTAAATAAAATCAGATTTAAAACCTGTACCTATTTTTCATTTGTGGTGTAAATGATGTTTTTTCTGATATGAATCCTGCTACCACTTAATAACCACTTAGACTTTAAGCTGGGGAATTCTGGAAATAAGTGCTTTGTCTGTATTGAAGTGGACGAACTTGAATCTTGCCTTTTATCGCACCTGACGCTGCATTATATATTATATTCAGACAATGAATATAATCGATAAAGAAAAGCTGTGCTTTTTATTCTGTTGTATGGATCTGTGTCGGGAGAAAACTCAGATGTAGCAATAGGAATCAATTCATCAGTCTCTCTTCCTTCACCCTTCTTCCTCGTTTTTTTCTCTTCTTTTTCTCCTTTCTGATACAGGCCTTTGTGTTATATTTCTTACCCCCCCACACCACACAATTCTCTTATTATTTCCTCTTTCCTCTGCAGGTGACTCCACAGCCAACACCCCTTAATGGGATCAGCAGTTCCACCGTGTGACCGAGGTCATCCAGTCTTCACAGGCATGGATACCTACTGGTGAGTGAGTTTATTTTTATGAGTATGTGCACCCACTACACACCCACACCCAACCCACACACATGGGGAACACACCTAATATTTGTCCCGACAAAAGTCTTGTCGTTGTGTACCAATTGACTGAAGTGCCGCTGAAATATATTTCTAATCAAGATTTTTTTATTTTTTGCAAAACGAAACTGTTAAAAAGTATTCTAATATTCACAGCTTGGTAAAGCCCATTGAGTCCATTTTTGCAAAGACATAAGTGTTGTCGCCTTGTCATATGAGCTTTACCTGTGACTAATAATGGATCAATTAGGTCTCAGGTGTGTATAAAAAGAACCCCAGTACACTAGACCTTCACCTCAACTGCAACTAGACCTCTGCAAACATGCCTAAGATTCACCCTGAGACTAAAGTGTTGATGATCAAGAGGCTGAAGACCAGATCCACTGCTGATGTGGCAGACACCTTCAATGTGTCTCAGCGTCAAGTACAGAGGATAAAAAAAAGATTTGAAGAGACTGGAGACGTTTTTGACAAGCCCAGGTCAGGCAGACCCCGCAAGACAACTGCTCGAGAGGACCGTTTGTTGGCTCGAAAATCCAAGGCCAGCCCATTTTCCACTGCAGCAGAGCTCCACGAGACCTGGTCACCTGAAGTCCCCGTGTCAACCAAACAGTTTGTCGGATTCTATCTCGAAATGGCCTCCATGGTCGGAATCAGTGCCCAGAAGCCAGCACTAAACAAAAGACGATTGAAAAACCGTGTGGCATTTGCCAAGGCCCACAGCCTGCTAAAAGGATGGACGCTGGAAAAGTGGCAGAAGGTGGATTTTTCAGATGAATCTTCTGTTGAATTACACCACAGTCGCCGCAAATATTGCAGGAGACCTACTGGAGCCCGCATGGATCCGAGATTCACCCAGAAAACAGTGAAGTTTGGTGGCGGAAAAATCATGGTCTGGGGTTACATCCAGTATGGGGGTGTACGAGAGATCTGCAGGGTGGAAGGCAACATCAATAGTCTAAAATACCAAGAAATCTTAGCTACCTCTTATATTCCCAACCATAAAAGAGGCCAAATTCTGCAGCAGGATGGTGCTCCATCGCATACTTCCATCTCCACATCAAAGTTCCTCAGGGCGAAGAAGATCAAGATGCTCCAGGATTGGCCGACCCAGTCACCAGACTTGAACATCATTGAGCATATGTGGGGTAGGATGAAAGAGGAAGCATGGAAGACTAAACCAAAAAATATTGATGAACTCTGGGAGGCTTGCAAGACTGCTTTCTTTGCTATTCCTGATGACTTCATCAATAAGTTGTATGAATCCTTGCCAAACCGCATGGATGCAGTTCCTTCAAGCTCATGGAAGTCATACAAGAATATTAAATTTGGATCTCACAGCACCAATACTTAATTTTCTGACATATTTTTGTATTTGCAGTAAATTTGTTCATTTCTGTATAGGCGACGAAAACTTTTGTCTTGCCAAAATTTGACCTTTCTGTTTTGATTAAATGATAAATCTTTTTTCAGTGAAACTAATTTATTTCAGTGCATTAAACATCATTTGGGAGGGTTTTAGCTGTTCATACGAGCTATTTCTAACACCAATTGATTCATTAAAAGTCAATAATAGCAAGGTTAATAGCAGGTGTTTCTACAAAATAGATAAGCGACAAGACTTTTGTCAGGGACTGTGCATATTCATATATAATAGGGCTGTCAATCAATTAAAATATTTAATTGCAATTAATCACGTATTTGTCAGGAGTTTGTACTGTACTGTAAATTCACTCAAAATATCCATCTTTAATAAAATTATTGATTATGTAATATTGCTTCCATAATACGGATTTGGTACGTTTACATACGGTAATATGTGCAGCTAGTAGTCGTAATTCTGGGACATTTAGGAAGTGTGTGTGTGTGTGTGTGTGTGTGTGTATATATATTATGTATAATATATATATATATATATATATATGATATATGAATATATGAATGAATGAATGAAGTTTATCCTTAATGCCTTGGTGTTCTCCTCCAGCATCTCCTTGCTCCATTCCTCTTTTAACTGTGATCTAGACATTTGCTCTTCTAGATATAAACATCACCATACTTTTGCGTAGCTGCCACAACAATGCTGGAAAAGTTGTATCTGTGTGTCAGACTTCTACAATCCTTTTATTAAACTCTAAAACACTACTGAAGTTTTCCCAGCATGCACTGGCACTTTCTTCATTATTATTATTATTATTATTATTATATATCTGTGTGTGTGTGTGTGTGTGTGTGTGTGGGATAGTAAGATTCAGATTGGTGCATTGTTATAAAATGATGTTATGCATAGGTAAAAAAAAGTGTGTATATGTATCATGACACATCGTTTTTATGACATTTGCATATGTAAAATGTCAATGGTTTAGCAGGTGATAATGGTGATAACAGTATAAAACATTTCAATAATAATCACAGATACATTAAATCTGTTGTTTATGATTGAACATATTAAAATCACATTAACGTTGTATTGAACTGAGAGTGTGTGTGTGTGTGTGTGTGTGTGTTAGGTGTGGTGGAGGTGTATCGCGTGGCCAGGCGAGTGGAGCTGGGCATAAAGGCCACAGCTGTGTGCTCGGAGAAACTGCAGGAGCTTCTGAAGGACATCAGCCGCGTGTGGAACAACCTCATGGGTTTTATGTCTCTGGCCAATGTGTCAGTAAGTAATTCCTCCATCAGAACGGAGCACAGTTCCTCCCCCCTCATCTGTGTGAGGCAGATTCCTGGTCAATGCTGCATAGAGAACAAAAAAGATGGGTTTTTTTTCTCCGGCTGAGGTTCACTTGAGGGAGAATATTGCTTTTCAAATGGCAGATGATAATATTAGAGGTGTCTGTAGAAGCAAGCGAGCTCTGGGCAAGAATGCGTGGGAGGTGGAAGATGTGAATTCTCGCTTTTCATGCAACCCAAAAGCACCTTGTCTAGTCAGAGGCTCTTTTTTTCTATGTGAAGGTGTATTGATCAGCAGGCAGGATGAGCTGCTCTAATTCCTCTGCCTTCTGAGGTTTAGAAGAGTAACTCTTTATGGAGACTAGGCATTCATTCCGAGTGTGTGTGTGTGTGTGTGTGTGTGTTTTCCAGCCTGATGAGAGCTCTCTGGACTTTTCCTCCTGTATCCTGAGGCACGGAATCAAGAATGCAAAGGAGCTGGCCTGCGGAGTGTGTCTGCTCAATGTTGATTCACGCAGCAAGGTCGGTATTGCGAACACATTCATATCCCAGGCCTGATATATTCATGTATCGCTGCTGTGATTCCTGTTACTTTCAACACCTGCAAGCAAAACCGCAACTTTACACAAGCGTGATCGCTGAGGAGACTGACCTCTGCTGTGCTTTGGTTATGTTCTAGAAGAAGGACGAGAACACATTTGGACGTCTGTTTAAAAAAGTATGACCCTCCGATCTAGGTGATGGTGCTTTGGGAAGCTGGTGCTCTTATTCTGTGGTGCCAGAACGACTCGTGTTTATAGCAGTCAGATGTTAGCACTGGCTCTTACTGAAACAAACAGCTTGCTGTTCTATTATACATGCTTCTATAAAGAATTCGAGAGAGGCGGAGTCATTTTGGCACCACAGTTTGGTCGCAGGTGACGTTTCCAAAAAAAAGGGGGCAGGTAGTTTATATGGTGGTGGCGACGGCACAATGATCTCGCTCGAGGATCCTGATTTATTACTGAGCTCAATGTACTGTGTATGTACAAGGTTCTTCTCATATCTACATGGGTTTCTCCCGGGAAAATCCAATCACCAGGTAGAGACCTGCACTCCCGCGGGACCCATCGCAAAGGAGTGTGGGACAAGATTTGATGGGTAAACGTAGGTGCGTTTGTGCGCGCGCGTGTGTGTGTGTGTGGTGTGTGTGGTGTGTGTGTGTGTGTGTGTGTGTGTATATATATATATATATATATATATATATATATATATATATATATACACACACATATATACAGTGTGTGTGCAGAATTAATAGGCAAATGAATAAAAAGCCAAATATATACCCATCTCACCTTCTATTTATTTTTGCCAGGCAAACCAATATAACAATGCGAAACTTACAAATAAACATTTCTGGCATTCAAAAACAAATCAGTGACCAATATTAATTTACTTTGCGCCTTCTTTTTTCAACGCGCTTCTTGTGACCCTGTTGGTTATTTTAACCATGAAACGTTTGATTGTTCTGTGATCGCGTTTCACCACGCTGCTGTTCCTCTCTGCAAGTCATCTCACAATTTTAGACCCTTTAAGAGTCCGTCAAATCTCTCTCTTCTGACCCGTTTACCAAAGGAAACGAAGTTGCCTAATAATTATGCACACCTGATGTAGGGCGGTTGATGTCATTTAGACCACACCCCTTCTCATTACACACTGCACATCAGGTCATATACTTCATTGGTAGGAGGCTTTCAAGCCTATACAGCTTGCAGTACGACAACATCCATAAAAAGGATGATGTGGTCACAATAATTAATCGCCTAATAATTCTGCACATACAGTATATATATATATGTGTTGTGTGTGTGTGTGTGTGTGTGTGTATGTATATATATATATATATATATCATATATATATATATATATTATATTATATATAGATAACACACACACACACACACGCACACACATATATTAGTTTTGCTTTTTAGTTGATGTTGCTTTGTGCAGTAGATTCATGTATATATAACAGTATATATATATATATATATATATATATATATACTATATATATATATAATATAAATCTATGATACTAAAAACTATTGTTTTGAATCTACTGAAAAAAGCAACATCAACTAATCAACAAAACTGAAATAAACAATATACAGGCACAAGGTTGGAAGCGAGTTAAATATAGCCTGCTGAACAAAATAACATATTTTGACGGGAGCTGGGCAGAACTTAAGATAGAACTTAAATTTGTGCGAGTGGGACGTAAAAATCTGTCCCATGCAGGTCTCTACCTCCAGGTACACAAACATTACTGAGGATGAGGATAACACTACGCTTTCTAGCAGTACTTTGGCTATGTAACTTTTACTTTAGGTGTATAACTTTTGTTATACAGGGGAAATATAAAACCAGACGAACACATCTATCCTTCACCTTTCCACTAAAACACTGCTGAAAAGGTAATATAGTCGTTAAGACATTTCACACCTGATGCACCCACAGTACAATTCAGTCTTGGAAAATGGGTGTTTTTGAACGATGTTGTGGATAGAGGTCTTCTCTGTCAGGCTGCAGGGGGGCAGGACATCACCATCTCCATCATGAGAAACGTCGTCAGGAACAGGCAACTATCCGGTCTACCTCTAAAAGAAACCATCATTGAATCAAAGTGCGAAACAACACAGATCATTTGGAAATGAAATGTATATCCCATTTCTGAGGAACTTTTCTTGACTAGACATGAGAAATAAGGAATAAATCATGATAGATGCTTTGGGAATGTAATGAAGTTCAGGGAAGCAACCTGAACAAGCAGAGGGACCAATCTTTTTACGATGAGACGTTACATTGCACGTTTCAGTACTGTTACATTCAACAGTGGTCAGAATTAATGTGTGTGAAATATACATACATATACCACACACACACACACACACACACACAATATATATCTAGATATATATATATATATAGATATATATTATATATATATATATATATATATATATATATATATACCGTAAATTTGGACTATAAAGCGCACCTGCATATAAGCCGCATCTGCTCTATTTTAAAAAAAAAACCCAAAAAAATAATAAATAAGCCGCACCTGCATACAAGCCGCATCTGCTCTATTTTAAAAAAAAAACCCAAAAAAAAAATAAATAAGCCGCACCTGCATAAAGCAGCATCCGCTTTTGAATTGTAAATGTACATGTATGTACCTAAATAGATCCTTTCCTAACCTGTATTTTAACACGGTGTAACGGTGGACGCTGCACAGAGACGCTGGAGATCCGGAATTCATACAAAACAGGATTTATTAGAATAAAGAACTCAGGAGACGCCGCTCATACGGAGCGGACAGACAGGCTAGGGAGCCTTGCGCTCTGCGCGCCGTGGTACCGGGAGTACCGGAGACTTGGAAGTCCGTGAATCGGGAACAGACAAAGGTTAGGCATAAACATATATCGAGCGTCCGTGTCCACGACACTAGGTATGTGCTACGAGCCCGGACGGGGATTGTAGAGTGAACCGGTCTTATATCGGGAGAGGGAAAATCAAGAAAAAATTTGGCGGATTTGTGAGAGGTGTCTGTGTGTACCCTCCTACACATTTGTGTGTGTGTGGTGTGAGTGTGTGTGGGTGTGTGTGTGTGTGGTGTGTGTGTGTGGTGTGTGTGGTGTGTGTGTGTGTGTGTGTGTGTGTGTGTGGTGTGGGGAAAAGAGCAGGGAGAGAGAGAAGCACCGAGAGAACTTTACTGATTAAAAAGGGACAGAAAAAGAGAAAAAAGCGCTATTTACAGTATTTACTTCATTTCTCCTGTGTGGAAATCACGTCAACTTAACCTTGTAAAAATAGAGTTTGTACTCCTTCTATCAGCTTTACCCACTTATATCTGATAAAGAAGAACTAGCGCATTCTCTTTTTGCAGTTATTTGTCTTAGTTTTGATTCTAATTCCAGTTAGAGCCCCTAGCGGTCTTGGAAAAAATATGAGAATCGCCGCACCTTATTATTAGCCACATGGTTCAAACCTAGGAAAAAAGTAGCGGCTTTAGTCCGAATTTACGGTTATATATATATATATATATATATATATATATATATATTTTGTTTTTTTTTGGAGAAATGGTTGTTTGTGAAGGTTGCCTGTTTCCTGAGATGTTTAAGCAATTATAACATGAGGCTTCTTGCTTATAAGCTTCCTCTTCATTTTGATGCTTTCTTCTGGGTTTTTTTTTTTTGCTTCAAACATCCATGCTAATGTTTTTGCTACGTTCAGTCATTGGTAAAAGACCCAGGCATAAAGTTAACGGTAACTTTATTATTATTTTTTCCCTTAATTTGTCTGACGACTTTGACAAGCGGTTATCAGAAACATTTTCTCCTTGGAACTGATCTTTACAGTGTTTTATATGTAGCTTTTAAATCTTTGCGGCTGGATTCTGTTTGCAATTAACCTTTGAGCCCGGCTCCGTCCCAATCGGTCGACCTTTTCATCATCTGTGCAAATCGCAGCCTGTCATCAGGTTCCTGTGGAGTGTGTCTCTATGTAATGAGCCTTTTTAGGTGTGGAACTGTACATTGCAGGAGATAAATAAAAAGGGAAGCGAGTGTTTATTTTGAAAATGTTCCTTATCCCTCAAAAATCAGAGGTTCTGTTATTGCTTGTTTAATAAAAACAATAACACGACCATATAGAATAGCTTTTTAGATAAGGAACATGTGCACCACTGCTCATCCATGCCATCATAAAGTCATGTGGCAGCTGTACAAGTGTCCACACTTTCTAAGATGCAGTTTGAGTGCTTCAGTTAAAGTTCAAATCAAAATATCGGGGAAATCTTTCAGTTGACACGATTGAACAAAGACTGAGCAAACCAGACTGTACACTCTGGAATTATGGGAATGATGTGTGACTGCTGGTTTTTTTTTTTGTAGAGATTTTAAATGTAACGCTCGATTACGTTATCATTTTGTTCTGCGCCATACAGAAAAATGAGCAATACTTTCCAAGTGCTATATGGCTTATTCCATCGCAATGATACCAATATAATGGCATTTTTTTACACATCAGTTGATATTGAAATCAAAACATTTATTTATGCACAGGTGAAAATAACACCGACTTCGGCTATGATAATAAATATGAAATTATAATAATTATTTATGATGATAAAGAATTTTCTACTAATTATAGTGGATTTTACCGATACTCATAGCTAGGCTGTATTGTACTTGCCGATAACCAAAGCGATAATCATCTCAGTCAATACTGGTTCAAAACAACAAACATAATTCTCCATGTCAAATATTACTCTACTGTCAAAAAAAGTAATAAAAGGAAATCAGTATATTTAATGAATAAATATAATTCTATAATAAACAATATATACAATATAAGCGCACTCTGTGCAGCGTCCATGTAAAAATGAGCTGAATTCTCCTCTAGGTGTCGCTCTCACAGCGGAATCAGTCTGGACTTGTGCCGACAGTTCCGGCAGTCCACTAACAGTCCCTCGAGTAATAACTAAAGAGAGATTTTTTGAATGACAATAGATTTCATTTACATTTACTCCCTGATCCAGAGTGATTTACAAGTGTGCAGTTGAGAGCTAAGGGCCTTGCTCAAGGGCCCACAAGTGGCAGCTTGGTGGCGGTGGGATTTGAATCTGCGACTTTCTTAACCACTAAGCTCCCACCTCCCCATCATCAAATACATATTTGATACGAGTACAAATATATTTAAAAATACATTTCCAAAATACGCCGCTGGCATTGTTCCTGAAGGTCATTCCATCTGTGGGTACGCAGCTCAAAGAGTGTAGTTTGGAGACCCCTGACCTATGCACTAAAGGTGAACCAGTGCCCACTGTAGCCTCAGATTCCTGTTCTTGGAAGGTTTGACATGGTGTTTATTTTCCCAAGATGCTTTTCTGTTGGCCATGTTTGTTAACCGTGCTTGAGTTATTGCACTATTTGTGTTCCCTGAATCAGACTGGCCATTCACCTCTGACCTCTCAAAACAGCAGAGATTAACAGAATTTACTGGATTTATTTACATCATCATGTGTCAAGTCTAGACACTAAAAGTAACTCCATGGAGATTTTCGGATCATCTGACGTCAATAACCAGATTCTCGCCCAAATCCCACGGATCACATCTTTTCCATTCTAATGTTTGATGTCAACATGACCTGAAGCACGTCACAGGTTTTTTTGGATTGCATTTCTGATTAATGAGCTGATGGGATAATCACGTTAATTAACAGAGGTACAGGTGTTCAGGTTTTCCTAAACTCTGTGTGTGTGTGTGTGTGTGTGTGTGTGTGTGTGTGTGTGTGTGGTGTGTATTGCAGGCTCTCTCTGGTGGGAGAATATGAGTCACCCACCATACATGAGTCATGAATATTTGACTAGGAATGCAACCCCTTTATCTGCCACACACAAAACACACACACACACACACAGACAGAGCAGCTTTAGCTATCAGGAAGAGTGAACTTTATAGCATGCTCGATTTCCGCGTCCATATATAGGCGCTGTGAGTGGGAAGTGTGCGTATAGATCTCATTGGACGCTACATTGCAGTCATAAATACGCAATCACATTGTTAAACCTAATTAATGACTCATAATACAGGCTTAATATCCGAACCAAACCAAAATGCATGGTTTGAGTCTCGAACAGTAGTGGAGGAAGTGCACAAGCCATTTACTTGTGTTAAATTACAGATACACTCTGTAAAAGTAAAATAAAAGCGCGCCCTTTAAACGTTCACAGAAAAAAGAACAAACGTATTTGTTATGTTTCTAAAGTACTGAATTATTACAGCTGTAATGTTCCTATAACCACATTTGTTTAAAGGGCTTTTGCTTAATCCACTGAGTTTATGAAAAGACTCGAGGTTATTAAATCATTTAATCTAGTTGTGATAATTGACTTGGCTTTGATGTTGAAGTAAAACTAATATGGAAAAACTATTTAAGATTAGAAGAGCCTTTATTCGTTACATATATGTTACAGCACAGTGAAAATGTTCCTTTGCGTACGCCAGCTTGTTTTTTTGGGGGGGATCAGAGCTCAGGGTCAGCCATGACACAGCGCCCCCTGGAGCACAGAGGGTTAAGGGCCTTAGTCAAGGACCCAAGGGCAGCATCTTGGTAATCCTGGGGCTCGAACCCCTGCTCAGTAGCCTAACGCCTTTAAGCACTGCGCTGTGCAGTACACGACCCACTACACACCCTGATCTGTTGGTATGTTGGGTATGAAATTAAGAGAACGTTTGAGAACAAAGACAAACCTTAACATGCGATTGTGCTTCCTTATTTTTTTTTTTGGGTGAAGATTTTGCTTGGTTGTGTTTTGTTCAGCACACACTGTCTGTTTCCCCAACGTGTAAAACAACAATGATTACGGCTCGAAACGCGCCGGGTCTCGGCTGCATGCTAGTTAATATTATCCAGCCTAAACAGCTTTCTGTCCCCTCCGCCGTCTCCGACAGGCTTTTAACTCCGAGACTGATAACTTCAAACTGACGTACGGCGGGCACCAGTACCATGCAAGCTGCGCTAATTTCTGGATTAACTGTGTCGAGCCCAAGCCCCCTGGCCTCATCCTCCCTGACCTGCTGTGATTCCTCCTGATCCGCGTCTGCTGCTGTACAACATCCGCCGACCGTTCTGGTGTTCTCGGAATGTTCTGCTTTTGTTTCTTCGTAATTTATTCCCTCTCTTTTTTTTCTCTTGGCCTGCTGTGGTACTCGGTGTTTAGTGAACTGATGTGTGCTGATGTAAAAAAAATTAAACGCGAATCATTTATTGAGCTGCATCTTTATCTTTCCGTCCTTGTATTTTGGGTTGTAAGGGGGAAAAAACCCCATGAAAAGGAAATTTTTGGGGATGTTTCCTAAAACAGAAAGGACCGTTAAATATAGAGCATTTTGTCGGCATTTTGGATTTTGTTTTATTTGAATGATAAACTGATGCTTCAGACTGATGTTGTTTTCCAACTTGTCCTTCGCTTTAGATCAAATTCAGCTTATTTACATAAACCGAGTGTTAATAATATGTCTGTATACTGTGGTGATGTCTGTTACAATGTCTAATAAATGCAGTGTATAATTGCCTATTTATTATTTATTTGTATTTTTTTGAAACCAATATTTATGTAATAGGATCCGAAAAGCTCTGAATCCTTTTGTCCATTTTGAACTCCAACAATTCATGTGTACTAAAATGATCTCCTTAAAATAACGAGCTTAAAAGCGATCAAATGTAACGCAGCAGCTGTCCAGCCCGGGCAGATGTTTTCATTCTCAGTGTATAGCTGAAGCGTCTGCGCAGACAAAGCAGCAGATGTCCAGATGTTGGCTAATGACTTTGACATTGTTATCGATCCATTTCCTGCTACGCATCTAAGCGTCCACATTGATGGGTAAAGTTAATGATGGAATCAGCAACGTGTACACCACAGCAGTGTTGAATTCTCAGGTCTGCCTGGTCAGAATATAATAATAATTCATAATATAGTTATATATATATATTTTTTTTCCTTTTATCTGAACACTCAAAGTGCTTTACATTATGATCGCCTCCTCATCCACCACTAGTGTACAGCATCCACCTGGATGATGTGACGGCAGCCATAGTGCACCAGAACTCTCACCACACACCATCTTACTGGTGGAGAGGAGACAGAATGATGATGCCAATGTGTAGATATGGGGACGGTTAGGAGGACGTGATGGTCAGAAGCCAATGGGCGAATATGATTGGGATGACGAGGACACGCCTCTACTCTTTTCCCAAAGACATCCTGGGATTTTTAATCAACACGTCCTTGCTTTAACATCTCATCCAGTGCTTTTTGACAGTATAGTGTCCCCCGTGACTATACTGGGGTGATAGGACCCACACAGAGCACAGGGTAAGCGCCCCCTGCTGGCCCTCACTGACACCTTCCAGCAGCAACCAAGTATTCCCATGTGATCTCCCATCCAGGTACTAACCAGGCTCATCCCTGTTTATCTTCAGTGGATAACCAGTGTTATGTGCTATTGCTGCTGATGTTTACCACGTGCTAGAATAGACTTTATTTGTCACATATACATTACAGCACAATGAACTTCTTTTATTCACATATCCCAGCTTGTTGTTTGGTAGTTGGGGTCAGAGCACAGGGTCAGCCATGATATGGGTACAGAGATACTGAGGGTTATGGGTCTTGCTCAAGGATCCAAGGGAGGCCATACCGGGGCTCGAACCTGGATCTTCCGATCAGCAGCCCAGCGCCTTAGACGCCTTAGAGCTACCCCCTCCCTGGTGCTATTTATGGTCCAGTGAAAAAGAAAGCAGTTTTTAACATTAAAACCGTTAAAAACGCTCAGATAGTTATCAGGTTTTAGAATGATGTAAATACAACCTCAGATGAGCAACAAGTTACAGCATGTCATTATTTACACTGGTGTCAAAAGAATTCATATTCATTAGTCTGCTAGAAGTTATAGATAGTGGGGTTTAAAAAGACTTCTGTAGAAGTATCAACTCAAGCTTTTTACTCAAGTAAAAGTATCTCACTGTGGTTCGCTGGAGTCCCAAAGCTTTAGAAATGGCTTTATAACCTTTACCAGACTGATGGATCTCAATGACTTTTGTTCTCATTTCTTCCTGAATTTCTTTGGATCTTGGCTTGATGTCTAGCTTTTGAGGTGCTTTTGGTCTACTTCTCTGTGTCAGGTAGCTTCTGTTTAAGTGATTTCTTGATTGAAACAGGTGTGGCAGTAATCAGGCCTGGGGGTGGCTACAGAAAAACTCACATCAAAATATGATAAACCACAGTTAAGTTATTTTTTAACAAGGGGGGCAATTACTTTTTCACACAGGGCTATGTGGGTTTGGATTTTTTTTTCTCACTAAATAATAAAAACATTCATTTAAAAACTGCATTTTATGTTTACTTGTGTTATCTTTGACTAATATTAAAATGTGTTCGATGATCAGAAACATTTTGTGTGACAAACATGCAAAAGAATAAAAAGTCAGGAAGGGGGCAAATAGTTTTTCACACCACTGTATGTATATATACCCCAAATTTCTACTTGAATAAGGTTAAGAAGTATTGCTACTTGAATGGAAAAGCTGTGAAACACAACTACACCTTTCCTGATTTTATAGGAAGTCAGATTGGGGGAAGGTGTTGATCTTCAGATACACTAAGCTGCCACTCCCGGGCCCCTGAATAAGGCATCTGCTAAATGAAACCTAAGTGTGACCTGATGCTGCTAATTCAATGCTTAAACGGATCATTTCCAAGTGTGACCAACTCTTTATTCATTCATTCATCTTCTAGCGCTTTATCCGATCTTCCCTCGGGTCACGGGGAGTCTGTGGGCATTAATGCAGGATACACCCTGGATGGAATGCCAACCCATCACATCACAAAGCACACACACACACACACACACACACACACACTCACACACACTCACATTCACACACATACATTACACACCAGGGACAATTTTCCAAGGTTTTCCAAGGTGCCAATCAACCTACCGTGCATGTTTTTTTTTTTTGGACCGGGGGAGGAAACCGGAAACCGGAGAAAAAACCCGGAGAAAAACCAACCCTGAGGCACGGGGAGAACATGCAAAACTCCACACACACACATGGCCGAGACGGGAATCGAACCCGGACCCTTGGCGGTGTGAGGCGAACGTTGCTAACCACTAAACCACCGTGCACCGTTTTAGCACTACTTATTACATTCGGAAAAATCTGTAACTTTTCCAAAGTAACTTTCCCAACACAGAGATTAGAATTCTATTAAAGAATGACTGAATTGTTCGTACCAAGACTACGGATAATCCCACATCCACATGCATGTGCTTATTTTAGTCCATAGCATCTATAGTAACATGTTACAAAGGGACTTAATTGGCAGATGACGTGAATAGTTTCAAAACGATCGCTTTGTTTTGCGGGTTGTTGATGTGAAACGGCCCCAGACCTCCACCACTCCAATATAACTCCAAGATTCAAAACCAACTCGGCATCTGTAATCAGAACGATCACGCAAAATACACAAGAGAAATGCACGCCGTGCTGTAAATTTGTTGCAGAAAAAACATACATGCACTGATATGCTTAAATTTGTAGCAACAACTTGCATAAGGGGGCACGGTGGCTTAGTGGTTAGCACGTTCGCCTCACACCGCCAGGATCCGCCAGGATTCGATTCGATTCAGTCTCGGGAATGTGTGTTCCCGTTCGAATGTGTGTGTGGAGTTTGCATGTTCTCCCGTGCCTCTGGGGGGGTTTTTCACGGGTTCTCCGGTTTCCTCCCGGTCCAAAAAAACATGCACGGTAGGTTGATTGGCACCTGGGTCCTTGGAAATCCGATAGTTGAAATGTGTGTGTGTGTGTGTGTGTGTGTGTGGCCCTGCCGATGGGTTGGCATTCCTTTCCAGGGTGTATCCTGCCTTAATGCCCATAGACGCCTGAGATAGACACAGACTCCCCGTGACCCGAGGAAGATCGGATAAAGCGTTAGAAAATGAATGAATGAATGAATGAACTTGCATAACCAAAGAAAACGAATAACCAAAGAAAACGAATAATACATGAAAACGAAACGTGTTTGTTTTTCTTAACGCTTTATTCATTTCAGCGTAATTATTCATATTCTCAGTGTTTAGACATTTTTATTTCGTGACACCGGCCATGACCAGACCCTTTTTCAAATACTTTCCCTCTCGGTTTCCAGCCGAAGTAAATGAGTAAATGAGTGTGTGTTAAAAGGACAAACACCAAATTATTTGTAAACTAAGAATAAAACTGCAAAAGTATCAAAAGGATTTTAATAATCTGTTGTTGAAAAGTCAATTAAGAAATAGAATAAAACGCAGCTCCCAAATCTATTTTTAACAGCACCATTTTTAAATGATTTTCATCTGTTCTTATCTGTAATGATGCTTATTTATTCATTATAAAATGATTTAATAAAGCAAATATCATCATCATCATCATCATCATTATTATTATTATTATTATTATTAGAGTTATTTTCTCTGGTCATTTGAACGGGTTTCATCTACAATGAACGACCCAAAAACATGAAGCCTAGAAAGAATGTTAACTTGTGGAAAGTTCAGGAATAAAAAGATCTATGGCTTTAATAAATAGCCAACTTGTAATAGTACACATGTAAATAAGTAGCCCGGTATTTAATTAGTTTGTTTATGTTTGTTAATTAAACCCTGGTTAAAGTTAGAATCTATTCCAACGTGGTTTTTGAGACCGTCACTGACCAGTCCATTTCAGAAATCTACCTAAAATACTACCAGTAATTGAGGAAAGATTGCTGCCTCAGAAAATGTCAGAACATCATCATCATCATCACACAGAGCCAATTCAGGTTCCGTCGTCACTTTCTTACAGTGACCTAAAAGCTTTAACTTCAGCCTCCCAACACTCTGTCAATTCCTAATCAAGAATAGCTCGGGATCTGTCGCTGTCACCAGGAATCTCGGCTTGCTGTTTCGTCCTCGCCACTGCAGAGAAAAATAAACACACAAAAACAAAAAAAAACGCAGTGATGTTCAACAATGTCTGAGTGTCAGTGCGAAATGGTCAGCAGCATGTTGTTTGTTAGAGCCTGGGCGATTCCCCGATCACATTCCTGCTCACCTTCCCATCGTTCCTGCCTCGGTACAAAGCCCCACTGCTTTCCTTACAGGCCCCAGTACGGAGCCAGGTTCCTCCGGTCGCGCTCGTACACGTCGGGAATGACGCCATACGGCGTCTGGACCATCTTCACCGAGGTCTTGCCGAAGAGTTTGCGCTCGTAGTCAATAAGCTGACGCCAGAACCCACCGTTGGGGCGAATGACAGGCCGGCGAGCCTTTACCCAGGCGTGTGCCTCGGCTAGCGAAACGCCGTGGTACTTCATGAGGTAGGCGAGGCAGAGCGATGCTGAGCGGCTTACGCCGGCGGCGCAGTGCACCAGCACGGCGCCGCGTTTCCGCCCCACGCTGTGGATCTTGTCTGCGATGCTGTCGAAATACAACGCTATCGGCGAGTGTGGCGCGTCTGCCAGCGGAACCTTGACGTACTCCACGTGAGGCCAGTTGAAATTTGGCAGCTCGATGGTGGCATTTACGACACACGTGATCCCCTTAGAAAGCAGCAGGCCGCGATTGGATGCTACAGCACCGCGACTGAGGAACAGTGTGGGGGTGATTTGGGCGATGCCACCAAGCAGACTGCCCTGCTCGGCCAGTAGTCTAGGCACAGCCGGACTGGGCATTGTGGAGCTGCGGTGGTGGTGGTGGTGGTGGTGGCTGTGGAAGAAACCTTGGCTACGGGAGCCCATTGAGAAAGTGATCTGGAACGAGCTCGGGATCTTCAAGTATAGATACAGTGGTTCCTCAGAGATCCTCCATTATCCGAGTCACTTGGGTAGATCTGAAACAAACCAAGAGACAAAAAATTCAGCCATTCTTAAACGATCCTGACGAAGAGCGGTCCCCAAAATATGGACCCACCAATCATAACGACAGTTCCAGTGGTCAAAGGTCAAGGCAACTTCCTGGATTGGCTACCGGGAGAGCGACCTCTATGGGCGAATCTCAGGCGTCTATGGGCATTAAGGCAGGATACACCCTGGATGGAATGCCAACCCATCACAGGGCACACACACACACACACACACACACACATTCATACACTAGGGACAATTTTCCAAGGTGCCAATCAACCTACCGTGCATGTTTTTGGACCGGGGGAGGAAACCGGAGAACCCGGAGAAAACCCCCTGAGACACGGGGAGAACATGCTCCACACACATGGCCGAGACGGGAATCGAACCCGGACCCTGGAGATGTGAGGCAAACGTCCTAACCCTAAACCACCGTGCCCGTCCTGTTTGAATTCATTTTAAATACATTTTTTAAACCATGTTAAATGTTTTTATTGTTAATTATTACTCTTAATTATTTTAACTATTATTATATTTCCTTTTATGTAAAGCACTTTGAATTATATAAATTTATAGTTATATATATATATATATATATATATAATATATATATCTATATATATATATATATATATAGTATATATAAAATAAAATGCTCGCCTTCTTTTCTTGCAATGCGATGAAATATTAGTGAAGACGTAGATTGGTCGCCCCCACCCCCCCCCCCCCCTTATGAAGAAAAAAACCAAATCAAGGACCGTAACGTCGCCCGGTATGGCGCTGCCGGGGGTCCTCCCTGGAGCCAGGCCCGGGGCTGGGGCTCGGAGCAGGAGTTTGGTTCGCATTGCCGGCAGGAAGTCAGATCTACCGGTCCGTCGTAGTGAAGAGGGAGCTGAGCCAAAAGGCAAAGCTCTCAATTTACTGGTCGATCTACGTTCCTACTCTCACCTATGGCCATGAGCTTTGGGTCATGACCGAAAGGGCAAGATCACGGATCAGGCGGCCGAAATGAGCTTCCTTCGCAGGGTGTCTTGGCGCTCCCTTATAGATAGGGTGAGAAGTTCAGTCACTCGGGAGGAGCTCAGAGTAGATCTGCTGCTCCTACACATCGAGAGAGATCCAGCTGGCGTGGCTCGGGCATCTATTTCGGATGCCTCCTGGGCGCCTTATAGGGGAGGTGTTTTGGGCATGTCCCACAGGGGAGAGGCCTCAGGGAAGACCCAGAACACGTTGGAGGGACTATGTCTCTCGACTGTCCTGGGAACGCCTCGGTGTCCCCCCGGGGGAGCTAGAGGAAGTGGCTGGAGAGAGGGAAGTCTGGGCATCTCTGCTTAGACTGTTGCCCCCGCGACCCGGTCCATTCATTCTATCATTATGAGGCCATGTCTATAGAAAGCATCAATATAAACACAGTATAACACTGAATTACACACAGGTTTCTCATGCAGTTAGAATGAAACGCTAATACTCATGCAAGAAACTGAATGAACACATACATACATACACACATACACACACACACACACACACACACACATACATACATGCCCACATGCCAGCAGAAGCTTCAATATTAATCGCATAAAATGACCTCGGGTTTTCTGTATTTTGTTCCGTTTATAACAGTGTCCATGGGAATTAAAAATTCAAGTAATTGTGTGTTTTTGTTCTGTGGGAAAGAACAAGTATTGAATACTAAAGTATATTAGAGTATAAATGGTTCTGAAAAAATGTCCATCTTCTAAATGTCCTTGTAAGTATATCTGCAATCAAATCATATTATTCGTCTCTGTCATTCATTCATTCATTCATCTTCTAGCGCTTTATCCGATCTTCACTCGGGTCACGGGGAGTCTGTGTCTATCTCAGGTGTCTATGGGCATTAAGGAATGCCAACCCATCGCAGGACACACACACACACACACACACACACACACACTCACACACACACATTCATACACTAGGGACAATTTTCCAAGGTGCCAATCAACCTACCGTGCATGTTTTTGGACCGGGGGAGGAAACCGGAGAACCCGGAGAAAAACCCCCTGAGACACGGGGAGAACATGCACAAACTCCACACACACATGGCCGAGACGGGAATCGAACCCGGACCCTGGCGGTGTGAGGCGGTGAACGTGCTAACCACTAAACCACCGTGCCCCTTCATCTCTGTCAGTCACTGCGAAATAAAAAGATCAAAATCACATGAATACAGTGACACATCAGCTTGTGGATTGTGAAGTTTGCAACAGGTATATTTTGACAGCGCTGGCTAGCTTGCTCTCCAACCATCCAATGAGAAGATGTGAAAACAGACACTTGGGTGTGCTGCTCTCAGTAGGAGTGCACTTGAGAGAAATGAAAAGACTACTGGGAATCATTCAGGAACGAAACTCTATTCAAATGTACGTCAGGGTTTAACATTATTTACAACTAGTTACAGAGTCATTTGATCATTGCTTTACTTTACAATAATCTTAACTTTGGGTGACGGGCACAAACGCCCTCAGTCTTTTTTTAACTTACTCAATTCCTTACAATTTGACAGAACCACTGTGTGTTTGTGTTATAAAAATACAGTATCAGAGATGATTTGCTCAGCACCAAAGCGGCCCTGGAGCCTGGCTCTGCCTACCTTTGACTCGGCCTGCTGCTTGGGGAGAATGGGATGCTCTTAGGGCCAGACAGCTCACCTGCCTAGTCTAGCTATGTCTAGTTCATGAGTGATTTGTTCATTTCGAATGTGATGTCTCAAAGAGTGATTTGTTCATTTTCTACTGAACGTGGTTGATTAAAGCACAAAAATCAGTAGTTTATCTCAGTTCTTCCAGTCCGAGTGGTTTTTTTCCTTTGTCATGTGACTCCCATTGACGCAACACATCAGGTTTATTATTTTGGTCCTAATCTGGACATCACTGTTACAATAATTATGGCGGTGACGTGGCAAAATAATGTCACATGACATTATTGTGACACATGACGTGCCATTGTCATATTTACATTAAATGGAACTATAAAAAAAAGATTGAGTTAAAGCTTATTTTAAATCAAAAGGAACTTTGAAAAAGATTTGTTCTTTTGGATGAAGGAGATTGAAAGTCACTAAAATGATTTGAGCTTCATATCACAACAGCCTTCGTTCTCTTTCTCATTTAATTAAAGCTCTCCCTGCAAATGTAATATATCACACCTCATCACTTCCCTGCAAGGTGTTTCAGGGTCCAGCAGCTTCCACTGCGCTCTGATGAAAGCTCTTCTCACCTTGATTATCGGGCAACAAATATCAGAGCAGAAACATTAAATATGCATGGAATGTGATGGCTGTGCAGGCAGCACCTGTGCCTTCTCCTCACACCAGCGTGTGTTCCATGCCCGAGTCTCAGGAGCAACATGTGGCTGCCTTTCTCCCACTGCATTCACCTGTTTATTCGCAGGAAAACTGGTGCCCACGTCCTCCTTTAATAATCTCGTCCCATCTGTTTAACAAGGGTGCGCCGGGAATCGGTGTGTCACTCGCAATCTGCTCGTCCAGCTGCCGCGGGCGTCTTCCAGCTTCTTTTGTTTTGTAAATCGACAAATTCTGCAAGGATGTTGGAGCCTGCCTCATGACTCGGCCTCGGACGAGTCGTTCCTCATGGTCCTGTCAATCATTATTCACCACATATGTTCCGGAAGCGTTGCTATGGTGCCTGTGCGTCGAGCTGAAATCCGAGGTAGGCATGGGAACACAAGCGAACAGAAATCTGATCCTGTGGCTGCACTGAAGTGACAAACAAATCTTAGTGCTGTTTGCGTTCCGGTGACCAGCCTCGAAACCGCAGTGAAACTGGGTCAAAAAACATGAACGCGACGATGTTCCCAGATCCTGCTCGAGCAACAAGCCCCTGATCCACCATGTTTCTTATTCTTTTTTCTCGGTGGGTGTGGTGGAGCCTTCTGCTTACTGGTGATATAATACAGAATACGATTATATGATTGATTATATGAATTATATGAATTTTATCATCTTTAGATATGAAATAGCTCGATCTTACAACTAGACGAAACGGCGTCCCGATTCCATCAGATATGAGCAGCGTTTGCACACAAAGCTGCACGTTTCAGCGTGTTTCATCAGAAAGATCAAGAGGGCCACATTATTTATTTATTTCATGAGCGCAGCAAAAGGTCACATTGGAGTGGATTTTGATTTTGTTCCGAGGTTAGTATTAATTTGTTTCAGGTTGTCTACCAGGTCGTCCCTCAGGCATTTTACATATTAGCATTTCTAACTATTGCATTGCATTGTAAGAACAGTCGCTCATCACTTCATACACACATCATACACACATACTATTGCTTCTGTATATTTTTATGTATATTTTTTAAATCATATGTGGTACACTATACTCCTCTCTGCATTACCATGCAAACACACACTTTACGTATATTACTGATCTGTCATACTATTAATTCTGTCTGTGACTCTATATTATCTGTCTGTCATATTAGCTACATTTGTCATGTCTAGCATTATTATCTATATAATATATATATATGTATATATATATATATATTAGATTAATTCATTCTCATTCATCTTCTACGCTTTATCCGATCTTCACTTGGGTCACGGGGAACCTGTCCTATATCAGGCGTCTTGGGGCATCAAGGCAAGACACACCTGTATGGAATTCCAACCCATCGCAGAAAACATTCACACACACATCACACACACATGCATACACTGGGACAATTTTCGAAGTGACAATCAACTACCGTGCATTTTTTGGATCGGGGGAAACCGGAGAACCTGGAGAAAAACCCCCTGAGGCACGGGGGAACATGCACTATCCACACACACCATGGCCGCGACGGGAATCGAACCAAAAAATCCTGGCGGCGTGAGGCGAAGGCTAATACACTACTGGCCACCGTGCCCGCACATATACATATAGATATATATATATATATATATATATATATTAATATATATATATATATATATATATTGATAAGTATATCAATATATATGGAGGTGGTAGCCTGGCCTCTGGACTGTGGCTGTTCTGGACCGTGAAGATCAACGGTTCAAACAAACCCCAACCGACCACCAACTGCCACTATGGGTGCCCTTGAGCAAGGCCCTTAATCCTCATTTGCTCAGTTGTAAGTCGCTGTGGATTAGGGTGTCTGCCAAATGCCGTGAATGTAAATGTAAATATATATATATAACTGGCAACTTTATTTCAGCTGTTGAAAAATAACATTCATGGCGTGTTTAATAATAACAAAATAATAAAAATGCTGTGTAGGTAAATAGAGAGAGAAATGTGGAATTGCTGGTTGTTGTCATTTATTTTTCCACGTGAATTTATTTACAGGGCCGAGAGGACGTTACTACAGACTTTGAGGTTATACTCATGTTATGTTGTTGGCGTAATTTTACAAGACTGCTTCAATGTAAATAATCGACGTGTACCCCCCCCCCGCGTCCCCATTCCGTCAAACTGGCCCCCTTCCTAATGATATCCGCCCACTTTTCTTCCCTTCCTGAATAAAACTTCTAAAAATAGCACTACATTTAAAATGAATAAAAGTATCAATAAACAGTATGTATACCGTAAATACTGTACTTACCTCTGGAACTGTGGTGGTTAATACGTGTGTGGCTTGTGGGAGCTTCAGTCGGAGTTGATAACATTACATGGGTATGACACTTTTTCTGTGCACAACTTCGTTAAGATCTTGACTAGCTAGCGGCGCTTGTGTGGGGTGTGTGTGTGTGTATGGTATGTATGTATACACATACAATAAGATAAGATAGATATATAGATAGATATAAATAGACACACACACGCACACACACACAACTTATATGTGCCTGTGTGTATGTGTGTGTGTGTGGTTTTCTTTAAAAGTCACTAAAATCAAGAGTGAGTGGTGACGTCTGTAGCCCTGATTTTAATATATATCTGTCCTATAGAAACTCTTTAAGCTTTGTCTATATGACGGGTCACAAGGCAAGCTAGTGCATGCAGCAAGACATTTCACACGTCAACACGAGTTCATAAGTGTTGCTCCAATAACACTGGAATTGCTTAAACAACAGACATACAAATGATTTTGTGCCATTTGTCATCCTGTTTCGCTGCTCTTTAAATGTCCACTTAATAGTAAATGTAAGCATGACATGCACAGGCGTATCAGACTGACAGACTGGTTTGCATATTTCAGAAAGTGCTGATCTGGGATTTTCACACACAACCACCTCTAGTTTCCAACGTACGTTGTGAAAGAACACATTAAATGAGCGACATATTCTTGGTGGAAACAATTTTCGCTTGCAGTCCCCTCCAACATAAAAAAACCCTCCTTGCAGGGTGCCAGTATGGTTCTTGTACCTCAAATACGACCACGAGCACATTTCTAATGTGCGAGGCTACAGGTTCTTGCTCGCCGCCCCCACTTCCTCCTTCACCTAGGCTGTCACGGCCCTTCACTTCACCTCTGAACGTCTGGAAGTCGTCCATTACATTTTTCTCCCTTACTTTTCTCTCCTTACTTCTTCTTCAGCGAGTTGTTAGTGTGCCCAGAAATGGCTGACACAAACTTAGTTGTCTTATAATAGACAGAGCTCGTACCACGAAGAGGAAAAAATAATACAAGTTTGCTGCAGTT